>JAQGBF010000166.1:0-11134 GCA_034698245.1 Schendyla nemorensis | reverse complement strand
ACGAAGACTTGAAGTCTCTAGGAATACAGCTACTTTTTCATCAATTGAAAAATGTCACTAGCTTATGCTGGGCTTGAATATAACTACTATAGGTTCTTCAGAGGCAAGTGAGCTAGTAGAGACGGATTTTGAACCAGGTGCGCATTTGGAACGGGTACAAGATGTATACCACCCATTAAAATAACTGATAATAATAATTCAAATTTACTATTGAAAAGACTTTTTATTTTATTTTTTTTTAATCCTAATAAAAAAATCACTAAAAACCAATTCAACAGCTCAAGCATCTCGATTTCATATTCTGCGCATGCATTCGAAAACTTTTTCATAAGAGGTCAACAATATTCCATCCAATGTGCAATTACCAGGCATTTGTCTTAATTTAACGCAGACAACACGAGTGATTGATCATCTTAACAGGAAGCTCTAAAACCCAGCCACACCTGGTAAGAGATGTGCGGCTAAGATTTCCTGATTGGAATGCATGATCCCGGTAGATACGGATCAAAAGGGTTCTTCTTCTCTTCAAAGGCAGAAAAGAAGAAGAAAAAAAAAACATAAAAAGGAGAAAAATGCATGGCGCCCTTTGCTCGGAAATTGGAAGCTGACTCATGCTGCTTGATTGTGTAAGTTATTTGTAGGTGTATCCTCCGAACGTTAGAGCGAAGGCAAAGCAAAAATGATGAAGGGTATTAGATCTCGCCTTTCACACCCCGCTCTGGTTGTAATTGAAAACAATCAGCGCATAAATTGTACCGATGGCAACTCGAGCACCCTCCCATGCACGACTCGGAACTAGACTTAACCCGATTTGTCCTGTATATAATGGAAGGTTTGCGACTTGTTGTCTTGAATTGCTGACGAAATTATTGAAATCCTAATATTATTAAAAATTTCGTGCATCGTTTGTCTGGTATTGTTTGTTTGCATTCTTGATTCCTGTATTAATACAAATTTGGAGCATTTGTTTGCCTGGTATTGTTTGTTAGAATTATTTGCTTGTATCGTTTGTTTGTTTTGACAGAAGAAAAAGAAAGGTGTGGCCATCGCGAGAAGAGGAAATGCAAAAGTTGAAAACGAAATATTTATTAAAAATGTATTTTCACATTCTTTCATCCCAGAAAAATCTTTCGACGGAACATCTATTATTTTGACTGAGACGAAATAGAAATGATTTGTTTGCCGCAAGATAAGGGAAACACAAAGCTGAGAACAGATTATTTACTAATAATCCGTCCTTTCGTTCCTGTTTAAATCTCATCTCACGACGAAACATTGCAAACCCTCTAATATAAAAAAGAGAATGAAAACGAAATGTTAATTGTAATATTTTAAAACTGCCAATTGGGAACATCAAATGTAGCTGAATCTGATAAGTCTGGAGAAGATTATTAAAAAAAAAAAAAAACAGAATAAGGAAAGAGTGTTATGATGTTAAATGATATCAGATATTGCTTTCTTTTTATGTTCTGCTTCATTGTAAATCAGCATAATGGGCTTAATTGTATGGCTGCTGGTAATAAATTTCGAGATAGGGACCAAACCTGAAAAGAACGTTAATTAAAGGAAAAACATGGCCGAGGATATTTGAATTGATCTCCATAAGGAGAATTTGTTGATAACTGGCTGTTGCTAATGGAATGTTGACGCTGAATGATGTTGTTAATGTTTTCCCTGTATCTGTAATGTGCATCTTAATATTCGCGAAGGGCACTAAATCGAAATCTAGCAGATTGGGCATTGTTACTGAGGGGGAGGGGATTTTCAATGGTGGAACGAGGGATTAAGAAAGTTATTTTATTGTAGAGGATGAAGAAATTTTTGGGGGAAAAAATAATCCTTTGTTAAGTCTAGCATGGTCAATTTATTGCGTGACTGTGTCCGAGGTAATTAATGTTATGAATAGGAATGATGTTTACGAAAAAATTATGATAAATTAAATTGCTGCTGTGGATTTTCTGGAGTATGCGTTGCTCGAAAAGCCCTAAACATTTTGTGGAGAAAGATTTTGCGGATCAAAACTGAAATTTATTAGCAAGGCGAAAACTCAATTTGCAAAACGCCTATATTTCAGTTCTTTTGATGTATAGAATCTAGGGAAAACAGAAATTTGAAATAGTCGACTAGTTTTGACGTTTAACAGCTGGACATAAGAAAATCGCTAATCCAATCGTATATGCCGTATTTCTCGAAATAAAAGCCCCCGGGTTTCTATTGTTCAAAGGGCAGTTACGGGGTGCTTCTAATTATTATGGGGGTGCTTGTATTTCGAGGGGTGCTTCTATATTTGAAACACCCCCTGAAATACACCCACTATATTAGTTGTTTAGAATTTCAGTAAATGTTGGTCATAAATTGGCTAAAAATGGAAATACAACTGGTTAGCTAAAATTTTGATTATTTCCCCCATTTTAAGCAATTCATCCTCCATTTTTAGAAAGAAAAACTATACCACTATTATAAGGGGTGCGTATGAAACGGGGGGCGCCTATAATGTATCAAATAGGGTATAGGAGACGCTTATATTTCGGGGGGGGGGGCTTATATTAAGAAGGAGGATGAATATTTGGCTAGAAATACGATATGTTAATGTAGTCGATCAATCATTTGACGATTCTGCTAAATCATCGTATCAAATGATCTTAAGACAAGTCAATGAAAATTGTTAACTCAGATTTTATTTATGGGGCCGACGGTATTAATATTTGCTCGTAAGCGTCTATACAATTTTGGTCGCCTGAAAAAAAGCCCCTCATACAACTAGGATCGAATACGAAGTTTTTATGCATAGCTATACACATGCTAACGACTATACCTCATTAGCACTGATAAACTTACGATTTACATTCATCTAAAATAATGCACTTGAAGCTAAATACCACATTGTTTTATTACAAAACACTCAATTCACACAACTCAAATCTCCCAAAGAAATATTTCAGCCTTAGAAAAAGAAGAAAAAAAAAATCCCTGAAACCACACATTGCTATAATTGATTTACCAATTAGCAAAATAAGACACTTCAATCTAAATTAAATTGACTTATCATTCCCATTAATTGGCAGCCCTGACAAAAAGTCCATTTCACCCAAACATTAAAACCAACTCTAATTAAAAATTAATCTCCTATATACAACCCCCTCCCCAACCCCTTCACAAAAAAACATAATCCAGGCTAATTTTTTTCCCATCCTTACCCTACATTTCATTTTCGAGCAATCACATTCAATCCTCGCCCAAAATTGTTCTTTACCTGAATTGGGGCCAATTTGAGAGCGAGTGTTGTTTTTCTCTTTTTTTTTTTTTGCCAGACCTTTCGGCTCGTTCAAAGAACTTCGGACACACCTGCCTGGGGCAGGCAACAGCACCCAAGCATCATAAACTCCTGTGTGCCATCCCCGTGTGAATTGCACCTTCCAAGGGCCTTTCATAAACGAAGAGGCTACCAAACAAAAAATATTTACGACCTAAAAAAAAAAATAGGCGTAGGTGGGTTAGGCAGATTTTTTTTCTTACACCTTAGTCTTTGATTTGAGCGCCAAATATTTTTTTAACGTGATAATTGTAAAAGAAGAAAAAAATTCGGTGTTCCTGCAGCTAATAGACTAACATGAGGAGCTATAATGACTTCCGTTGGAGGCCGCTGGAGGAAGAAATAAATTCGTCGAAGGGGATTTTCGCACCGACCATGGATTAAATTTAGCTTATGGAGAAAAAAAAATATTCGAAAATGAAATAAAAGTTTAAAAAAAAAGTTGGGTGATGTCGGTGCTAAGCAATGAATGCCTGTCAAAGTCGTTTGCTGCGGGGAAATTGGACTCCGGATAAAGGAAGCAAATGTCCGTTCGCCTTTTTTTTCATTTTTTTTCTCTCTTTTCACCTGCCTGATTATCTGTCAAGTTGTAATACGAGATAGAAATAAGCCTAATTTATGTAGACGGTTTGTAAGGGGGAAGGGAAAGAGAAAAAAAAGTAAAATGGAATGGATAACGAGATGAAAAAGCTAATCGTTTCGAGGGTCAGACGGTATCGAATTTGGGGACGAGTCAAAAGCCACGTGATTAGGAGTTTTTATACGGGAAATTTTAGCTGTCAATCGCGGCCTCGAAGTTTACTGATAGGATTTGGTGTTTTTATTGGTTGGGCGTTTTTGCTTTAGGTTTGATTTTGAAGTGTTGCTTTGAAGCTCAAGCTTAGAAATCGCGAAGAAAATGAGATTATACAAAGCTTATATACGACAGGAACTAAAAAAAAGTTGAATAGTTTATTATGGACATTTTTTTTTCTCATTAAGACTGATGCAATTAAGGCTCGTTAAACAAATTTACCATTGTCCACTTTTACTTTTGTTTTATAGCTTCACAATAAAATTTAGTGGCTTCCTACCATTAAATTAGGCCTTGTATTTTTGACATGCGATATAAACAAAATATGTGAAATTTACAATACAAAGAGCTTTTCCTCATATAAAAGCATTGCACATTTCAGTATAACCAATATAAAATATTGTGAAGAGAAATCTCTCTTACATTCGTCATGCAGGATATGTTCCTGGCTTTTCTGCTTCTAATTATTGGGAAGACTTAGCTTTGCTATTTATTGATCAGAATTTTTTCTTTCTCGAACAAAAAGAACCAGAAATATCCAGGGGGAATTTCCTGCACGTAAACGATACGATTGCACGGAGCAAATACACCTACTATTGTCACAACCTAACAAGCACACTGATCAAAAGCAAACAATTTTTTTCTCCCCTATTCAATTTCAAATCAAACAACTTTCGCACTCTCGGCACAAATAACCAAACTTCTATAACCTTCACTTAAAGAAATATTAAACCCTACGATTTAAATTTTTCTACTGAATGTCCCTCGCATTATAAAGTATAGTTACCATGCAAGTTATCCCTAATTACTCACAGTTCCTTTAAAATTTAATTTTGTCAAACATTTACTAAAAAATGAGACAAATGTTGATGAAAAATGAGAGTTTTGTGAGACTGTGATGGCACATCATTATTAAACTAGGGAATGTGACGTTTATAATAATTCTCCAAGCACGGAATGTGATGTCATAAGCATTAGTACAAAACAACAATGGATCAAAATCTCATGCTGTTCTTGTTTTTCATGAGAGAAATAAATGGTAAAAAAATTAACTTTAAAAATCTCTAAAATTACTGGCTTGAAATTGATGGTTGAAATTTTGGAAATAACAAACTGAGATCACATACTATTATTAGTGGAATAAATTAATTTGTAGGGTTTAATATTCCTTTAATTATAGAGTTAGCGTTTTTCTTTGCACAAAAGCCTGTAAGTGCAAAAACGAATTCGTTTTCTTGTTATCGAATTCGAATTATATTAACTAGACAACAACAGAACTAATTCGTCGAATTAAAAAACTCTAATCATTCATACCTAGCTTCACAAAAAAAAACCCAACCAATTCCCATGCATCCGGAAAAACCCATCCGGAAAAACCACTGAAACATTATTTAGCACCAACCCAACGTGACAAGTTCATAATTAGACTCCATTTTGTCCGTTAACTAATTTCTCCTTGTTATTACCTAAAGGAAGCAGGGCGAGCGCAGCGTGCAAAGGGGGATAGGGGGACGCCTAGCAATGGCCAGAAGCGAGCAAACTATGCCGGGTCCCCCTCTCCTGGCGAGGCCATTACAGGGATGATGTATCGCTGTCTGGACACGGAACGCAACTACTAATGATACCTGCCGCCCATTGGTCGAGTATAAAGGAACCGCCGCCCGAGGCGGCTTCCCCTCACGCCCGCAGCGTGATCATGAACCGCAAGGTGGAGGGCAATTAAAGGCAACGGGGCCCAAATAAGCCCCCGGGCCCAACCTCCTGTCTCCCGAGCACCCCATCTTGCTGCTGCTTCGTATGGCCAAAAGAAACAACCGGGTTTGATGTGTCCCCCTCGATGTCTAACGCCTACGAAAACAGGATCTCAGGTGTTAGAATGATTTGTCCGCTGGCTGCCTCCTCACCTCGATGCTCGATTCCAGTGGATGTGCAAAGGGGGAGTCGTGACCCGGAGCAAATTTAAGACCTTTTTCAAGTCTTGGGGCCTTCGGGCGACAGGAGAGCAGTTTTTCGTTCTGGGGATTCGAGAAGTCCTTTTTTTGCGTGGTGCGATGGGGAATTAATTATTCTGATTGGTTTTATGATGTGAATTTGTTTTTTTTCGTGTGTGTTGGATTAGCTTAAATTGGATTTACCTAAAGTCGTACTCATGGGGATGTTTAGGGATATTAGGCCCTGTGAAAAGTCTCGGAACGGAAATAAGAGACTGCTTTTACGAGAAAAAAGTAGTCCAGGTTTTGTCATGGTGGACACTGTTGGAATGAAATTTAATTTCGGAAAAAAAGTGGAATATCGCCTACACTCGTCGTTGACGCTAGTCTCAAAATAATGATATTAATCGAAAATGACTGCTGCAATCTGATATACTTTTTTCTCGTAAGTATAATCTCGAAGTTTTGGTCCGGGAGTTTTCAGTGCCTATGAATTAATTAAGATATGTGCTGTAAAACAGTAGATAGGCCTAAACAATAAACAGTAAATAGTGTTTTCCAGATTAATTATTAATTAAGGCTAAATACAGTTAAAATTTATATTTGAGAAAGAAATTATATAGTAGAACTTCATTGCAGAAAAATACAAACTGTATAAAGAACTGGAAGAGGTATAGTTTTTGCTGGCGAACAACAAATAGGCCTAACTCTCACCATAATTACTGTTTTGCGGATTTGTATTTTTTGTCACCCAATTGATGCCGCTTGTGCCATTACCACAGTAGCACCACGGCTAATTCGAAAAGTTATCAAAGCAACAATTAGGAAATTCGAGATTTAATTAAGTACTGGTTTAATAGATTTAATTGCACGCTATCAGTTTTCATTAATAACAGCCAACGAGATACCATTCAATCTCGTTACTGTCTCTGCCCGAAGAGCTTGCGATGGGAGGAATCACGATTTAATAAATTCCAGACGCTATTTGCGGCCTCGCTAATTAAAAAATAAAAATTGCTAAGTGTGCAGAAAGATGCAAGCGGTTGCCGCGAGAGATTATAATTTAATTTTCAAATGGCACTGGATTTTATTCTCACACTTCATATGATAATGATAATAATTGAAATTAATTGTTTTCAAAAAATTGAACAAATTCTGAAATGTTATAGCACTTAATGAGGTGCTGCCATCGGAAAGAAGGAAACAAAAGTCCGAAATTTGTAGTTATAAAATGCTGGGTGCCTGCTACTTTAATTTACTATCAAAGGTGCAAGTGACAGCCATTTCCGCTTATGCTCCATCATAAAAATAAGGAGCCCAGCCTCCTTATCTGAAATTTTTGCCACCTTTTGGACCTGATAAAAAATCCCAAACTTTGCTCTAAATTCCAGACCCGATGGAATCTGCACCTTGGGTCGCGAATAGATACAAGTTTCTTCGTGTCGTTCACGTGGACTTCTTCTAGATATGGCAGATGGCAACGGATTCGCCTGACTTTACCGTTTTTCGTGCTGTGTGTTGTTCGTTTTTTTTCGGTGTGTAATTCGATGTCATTTCAATTTAATTTGATACGTGTCAAAAGGATTTTATTGCGTTTTCCAAGTTGGGACTTTTTTTTTTTGCGGTGCGTTGCAGCTGGCATCTTATGGTGCGTGCTGATGATAGGCACGCTGTGAATAATTCAAGGAAACGAGACAGAGTGACATACGAGAAAAGAAAAAGGAGACGATGGAGTGGTAGCGAGCGAGCGAGCATAATAAATAAATGATTGATTTGATTTGTTAGAGCGAGAGTAATAACCCGGCGTTAGGCGGATAGATCTATATTAGTGATGGCGGATGGCGCAATGCTGCTAAATTATATAGTTGGAGATGGTTTAAAATTTATGGGCTTAAGTTTTCCAGTTTTAGTTTTATTTTAATAGAAGTTTTGTCTAAAGGTGGTGCCTCAGTAGACTTTTTTTAAAGTAATTTCCATTAAAACTTACTAAAGCAGATTAAAAGTTTTTTTACAAAACAAAAATCACACAAAAGTCATGCACACTATAGTTGAAATAGGTAGTCGTAACTAAATAGTTACGGCAAAATAATAATTTGTTTGCACTACAGTACATTTAATCATATTTTTAGTTAACACACCTAGAATGGTTTGAGGGTTACACAGATTAAACAATCTCGTGGAATCAGGTATTAATATGCTTTCCATAATGTAATTAACAATATTATACTTTTAGAGAAATACTATATCGCAATATGGAACATCCATACACATACTAAGAATCTGGTTAGTGTTTCAAACAGCTACACTTCTATTGCGTGTACGTATAGTACAGTACTTTATTTTATAATTCATCATTTTATTCATTAGAGAAAAAAACACGTGCATTATGTTGAAATTGAACCTGCCATAGCACGGATAGAGTTGTGTACCTATGTAGGCCTCAGGTATAGCATAAGCATCTTACAAAACATCCGCTATAAACAAAATTCAACAGAAATGCCAGTGGCATATTATTTCTATATTGAAGGACGTGGTCCTTGTTAGCGAACAAAAAAAAGTGTTAAGTGCGAATCGCCTCCTTTTTGTAATCCACAGGAAGTAGTCAGTCAAAGAATAATAATGAAGTTCTGCGTGTCCCCATACACTGAAAACTGTGACGTCGATGCTTTTGTACATTGAAGCTAATATAGAAGTTAATAAATATATGGGTCGCAACTAATAGGAATATTTCATTTGTCAACATGCCGGTTACAAAACTATATAACGCTGTCTGTTTGTTGTATAATAAAAGCCCTGCAAGTAGGCTTATATAGGAGACAGCATCATAATATAGGAGACAACATCATAATATAGGAGACAACATCATAATAAGCTATATAAATATTAATAAACATTTTGTATTTTTAGAAGCTCGGTTTCCACTATAACTTTGCTCTTTTGGCCTTCTAGTGCATTTCCTTTTTTTGTTGTTTTTTCATAAATATGTTTTTCCTGGCGTTTATTAACGCCTCTGACCCCATCCTCGCAGCCCCATTTAAACCTAATTTCCCTCAAAACTAACTTGCTCCCTCTCTTAAACAACAAAAAAATATCCACACTAACCCAAACACAACAAAATGTCTTACTTCCAACATGCCATTCAACACCCGACACGCAATTATCATATCCACCTACGCAATTCATCAATACTCTTTCCTCGACTAACAATACCGAAACCCCCCACCAAAAACAAAACCCACCATCATCAGCCACCCTATTTTTAAACCACAAAATAACCTATCCGCATAACTTCAAAGACGCGCGCCGCCGGAATCAAAATTAAAGCCAACCTTTCCCATACACCGAAGTAATAATAAACGACATTATTGAATGTATACATAAAGCAATAACTCTAGTCAAGTGTCATTTTATGCGCCGCCAGTCTCCTTGCAAGGCGTGGTCCCTCCACGCATTACAATAAATCCGCACGCACCGGTGACGTCACCTTCGAAAACCCATCATCTTTAGCGCGCTTCGATTATTTAAGTTGATCGCTCCGAAGAGAAAAGGAGCGAAAATTTCGTGACGTCAGCAATGGGGGTTAGCGCGGAAATGGCAGAAGGAGGGGGACTTGAGTTCCCGCTTAGCGGGGCAGCAGGCTGATGGATCGGCGCGGCGCAGCGGGAGTCGGTGCCTCGCACCCGGCGAAGCCAGACGCCAGCGAGGCCGGCGGGTGGCTCGGCCGCGCTAATTTACTGCTCTCGTGACAAAAAAGACGACAGACGTATGGCGATGATGACATTGTTACTGGATTAACGAATGGCTTCGGTGTTGGGTTTTTGGAGGAGGTGAGAGATGGAGGAATTAGTAGGTGGATGGGTTTGGGATTGAGGATGGTGGGGGTTTGTGGTTTTAAGGATGAAGAGAAACCACATATGATGAGGAAATGAAGTGGTAGAGTTTTCTTTATGGTGGCAGTAATAGTTAATCGGTTAGTTCATGTACAGTAGGCGCTAAAATATAGAGTGGGCAATGAGGCTTTTTGCTAAACTTTGGCTATTGTTATAATCCCCACCAAGTACTCAACAATCGTTGGTGGCGCCCCACAACGATGGGCAAAAAGCCTTATTGGGGTTAGTTGGTGTGGATTGAGGATGTGGGAATTGTGGTTTGATGATAAGGTACACTTATGCTATGAGAAAATAAAGCGATCGAATTTTCTTTACAACAAATACAGTTGTCGGCAAGACTAAGAAGGGTAAGGCGCTATGGAATGTAGAGTATAGGCGTTTCGAAAAGGTGTTACTTTATTTATAGTATAGTAATGGCTTTTTATCTGATGAGTAATGATTTTCATTTAAATCTAAATGTATACCTGTAATAAGCATTGTTAAGACATAGTGCTAGTGACTTTGATGGGGGAGTTTCCGTCGAACTCCAAGAATTGAGGTGAGGGTTCAAACCCATCCAGAACATTCGTAAATTTTCAGGCTAAAAAAAATGCAACAATGCATACAGGGAGTTTATTTCCCATTAGGATTCATTCCCTAGTGTGAGCGCTTGGCTATAGGGGACAGTAGAAAGGAACAAGACGTTAACTTTAGTTACTTATTTTGGCCTACTTAATCGGCTTTATACTAGCTTTACACTAGCTTTACCGGTAGGCCAAATCCATCTCATTAAAATTTGCAAATTTACCAAACCAAGTTCGTTACACTGAGTATTAACATAAGTGCATTCGTAAATTTAGTTTACGCTAAACTGAATATGGCGTGTATGTACAAAAACTAATGGGAACAATGGAAGAAAAATTCAAACTTAGTTTAACTGCACTTAAAGGGAAGCAATTACACAACAGGTTAGTGTAACTGGCAAAATCGTACTCTCGACTTTCTCGAATGTAATTTATACATCTCAAGTTGAAACTCATTTAATTATGCTTCCATTTTCCTACTGGTTCTCGCACAGACTTCCCCATATATTTCCTACACATTCAATTTTACTTAAGAGAACTTAAAAATACGCTTATACTAATGTGGAATCCTATATACAGGAAGTTTCATTTAACATTTTATATTTGCCTGCAGGCACTTAATAAGGACTTACAATACCTAGCAC
>JAQGBF010000165.1:0-11143 GCA_034698245.1 Schendyla nemorensis | reverse complement strand
CAAAGGGAAATTAAAAAATACAATGAAATAACAACCTACCCAGGTAATGAAAAGGAGGAGAGGAAAAAAAAAAACTTGTGGAGCATGGGATTTTTTTTTACATTTTTTTGTAAATTGCCTTGGTGCTAAGTTTAGATTTCAGATTTTTTCCTGAAACAGGTTTAATGGGTTGTGTGCATGATAAAATGCTGGATATGGTAATAATATTGTAGTTTGGCTGGTTGACCCAAGAAAATTCCAAAGTGTTAACTATAATATGGCAGCTGCATTAGCAATAGGTTGAAGTTTCGCCACAACTCCGATTGTCGTGGCGCCACTGCATCAGCGGTGGAATCTCCATTGTCGAGTGCAGTGGTGCCGCAACAATTGGTATTGTGGCAAAAGTTCAAACTAGGTTGCAGCTGCTCCATTAGGTAGGTGCACACAGGATGCAATGCATTAAGGTTTCTCTCAAAAGGTTATCAGTTTCCTGGTGAATTGTTCTATAATTATATGTACTCTGTAAAAGGGGACCAACTGTCTGATTATAGGCAAGAGTCTACATTCTGCATCCAGCATCTACATTATAGATTAGTTGTGACCTGATTATTGTTTAGTTAACAGTTCGTACAAACAACAATCAAACCAATTCGTTTTCGTGCTTTCGTACTTTCGTACATTCGTACTTTCGTACAAAAAAAAATGCTAACTCTCTAATAATGAGTCACGCAGATGACTTTGCAGATTTCATTAAATTTAATTATTCTTTCAAAAGAACTATGGACAAAATACTTACAACAGTTACACAAATGATATTTCCATGTGCCTTTTTTCTTTTTTATTCGGCTTAACTTTACCCAACGCATTTCAATCCTCGGATTATAGACAAAACTTTCCCTTTCTCAAATTCACAAATTTTCCCAACATACCTGGGATTTAAAACCCCCCGAAATAATTCAAGAGAAGAAGCCAATAAGTTTTGCATGTTAATACTGGCATCACATTCAGAGTATGATCCTTTCCTGGTTTAGCTCGGAGGAGGACTTTAAACATTCATGCACTAATTATCTGGGCTGATGACAGCAGACATTTAAAACCCTGTTAATTTTGCCATTTGGAGCAAAGTCGTTTTAAAATATTCATCTCTGGCTGTATACATTTTTTTATCTCCTTTCTCCTCCTTTTCCCCCATCACCCTTCTCCCCCTTTGCTTTGCTGCAGAGCTCTTCCACACAGCAGATTATGAATGCATGCATTTCATGTGCCCTTTTATTAATGAGATATGAAATTGTGTAAAGGCCCCATAAAAAGTGCCTAAAGAGTGGGGAAAGGGACAATATTTGGAAGTAGGTGTAGTAATGTGTGCTAGGTTCATTTGGATGCAATTATTTGTGCTGTTTGACACTTTTATGCCTGTGCACCATGCCACTGTTTCCAATGCTCCTCCATGTATACAAATGAGAAAATTAACTTGTAATGTTAGATATTATTTCATGTGTTCTCTCCTCTCTTGGCTTTTAATGTTTTGCTTGGGCTTCTGTTGGCTTCTGTTTTAGAGTCAATATTTGATCTGGGGAAAATCGAAGAGTGTGTAGCTGTTGTTGCTTGATTTTTAAACAAAGTTTTGGGTTTTTTTTTGGAAGGAATTAGAAGGATTGGGTTTTGATGGTGTGGGTTTTTGTGGGTTAGGCTTATTTTAAGGTAGTTGCAGCTGGAGTTGTCAGTATTGGAAGTGATTGCTGACAGTTGGGGAAATTGCTGGAGGGGTCTTAATATGAACATCCAATTGCAGTGTAAAGGTTTTTTGCATTTGTGTCATGTATGTTCATGGCCAGTAGGTTTTTTATATCAATCATAGTATTTAAAGCAGGTTTACATACCATGGTACACCTGCATCCAAAAAAACAAACTCCCCCATTAGTACCAATCCTGCTGCTAGGGGCGCCATTTAGCTGGAGTTGTATAATTGGGTTACTGCATCTAGATATTAATAGTCTATAAATGATATCTTCTATTTAAGAATAAAATGGGAAATGGAATAGTTAAAATTAAATTTTGTATTTGTGACTTAGTTCAATGTATCTAAAGTTTGGAAATAGTGGCTTTAGAAGTACAGTACAATTGTTAGACATTTATTGGCAATTGTCTACAATTGTATTATAATACCTACTGTTAGGAATATGGTAGATAATCAGATTCATACAATTGGAATCATTACCAATAACACCAATTAAAATTGTACTGTAGAATTTTTCAGAAAGAAATTAATTGCCATTATTAGGAAAATAATTTCCATACTTTTTTTCCAAGAAATTAGAAATACAATCCAAACAAAAAGCAAATTAGCTGGTCATTTGAAAAACAATACACATTTGGGCTTATTATTTCTGAAGAGAGTTATTGGAAACATCTTGTTATACAGCCTGGAGCTGAGTGATTTAATTAGCATTTTGGGCAACATTGCAATAACTTATTTTCCTTTCCTCATTAATCTACTGAGTCCCATTTTTTTATCTTTTTAATTCTCTCTTCTTTCCTTGCATATGCTTTCATTCTATTATTATATCTCATTCCAATCCCTGTTGGGCCTAAGCATCTGATGACACAGCATTTCCAACTGCCTTATTAAGCATGATTTGCAAATGCAGCTAACCCAGCTCCACCATCCATCCATTGCACATTTGATATTTTCTATACTCTGAAAATTGAAATGAACTCCAAAGGGGCATAATTAGTGGTTCCATTTATCTTGCATCTGACATGCTTTTCAGCAGGACTGGCGGTTGGTCATGGAGCATGTGCAAAAGGAATTTTCACATTTGATGCTGCCTAAGCTCAGTCTAATTTCATCAGGTTACATGTAGGATGATCCCAGCATCATCAGGAGGGAAAAGTGAGTGGATGATGCATCTGCACCTTTGTATTCATTAGAATTGAATAGCACATGGGATGATGGGAGATGTGCAACTGGCAGAGTATTATAACCCTATCTGCAATGTCCTGCAGTCACAGAGCCATCTCTAATTATATTCCCCCATTATTCTGTGTCATCATTACTCATTATCTCTCTTTGCTGCCATACATTATTGGGTATTGGTGTCTGGGATTGCAATAATGGCCAACACCTATTCATATATTGCTGTTGCTCATACTCTATGGTGCCTTTTGGCAAGTAATGGCCTCATATGAGTCAATGTAGATATACTGCCCAGCTATTAATACCACATAAAAATCTTTTGTTGGGTTAGTGCTAGGTCTAGATGAAATAGCTGCTCTAGATTGAGTTTGGTTGGTTTTGGTATTATGGTAAGCTGGAGCATGATTATATTGTCATTTGAATTGCACTGAAAATTATAAGCTATTACAGATCCTAATATGTTTTAATAAATAGTCTTATTCTTTGATGATTTTCAAATTAGATAAGATTTCTCTTGAAAAATTCAGTTAGAATTATTATGCCAATGCTATCTTTAGCATCACAACCCACAGTATTAACTTGTTTGAATCTAGCTACTGTTTCTAATTATTGCTACACAAAAAAACTGGAATATAAAAATATAACATCTTTCCTGAACACTATTCTAATCTTAATGGCATCTATAATTACATCTACAACTACACTTTGGCAACACATTCTACAATGAATACAACAAGAAAAAAAACAAACCCACATTAACAACAATAACCCTAAAAAAACCAACAGGTCTCCATTAATAACCCATCATTGTTCTCAATCCACATGACCACAAGGAGTTAATAAATAATAATTAAACCCACCCAATGGGATCCAGAAGCAGCCATTAAGAAACACCTTGGTGATAAATAATACATACAACAGTGGTAAAATGGATTTGCCAGAGACAGCACCATGATTGATCTATCCACACACACAGGCAAAAGGGAAAACCTCCATCCATGCTTAATCTTAGCCTCCCATGACGTCACCATTCCCTGTTTACATTACAGATAAGAGGGGTAAAAGGGAAGGGAGAAAAGACAGTCTGCTGAATGTCTTTTCTGCCTCAAAAAACCAGTGCTAAGTGTATGTGAAAAAGTGTCTGGTGTAGTCTGTCTGGAGCCAGACAGACTGGGGACACAGAATGGGAGTAATGAATATGTTGTGATCTGTATAATCAAATCGATTTGACAGAGACAACTGACAATAAGCTCAAGCTGCTCTAAGATCCAATTTCACAATAGACAACTCTGGATGTGCACCCATAGCAGCAGCGCCACCGCGCGGCAGAGAGGGAGCAGCAGAAGGACATGAGCATAGAGAGAGAGAGAGAAAAGTGGAAACTTGGGCCATAATTAGCATCGGATGACAGGCGAGGCATCTACTTACACCAAACAAGCTCATTGTAATGGACACTCTAATAGGATGAGTTTTGCATCAGTGTCTATGGGTTCTGGATGTGTCTTTTTCCATTTTTCAGTTTTATGGGTTTTTTTTTGTTCCTTTGGGGGTTAGTTTTGGGATTGAGTTACTGATTATGAGGTGTCTGATTAGGACTGAGAAAGTAAGAGATGGTGTTTGGTTAGGGGTAATAATTTAGGAGATAGTTGTTTAAAAGATGGTTGTTTGGCCTGTAAAATGATGGTTATTAAAAGATGTTGTTTGGTTAGGTTTAATAATTTTAAACATGGTTAAAAGGTGTTTGGTTAGGCATAAAATATTCAATAATTTTTTTTTACTTTTACTTTTACTTTTTTTTTATTTCAGCTAGCTATGGTAGCACTTTTGACAGTTATGACTTCAGATAGAAGTTGCTAGTTGCTCATTTGCTATATTTTAAATAGGATTGTTTCTTTAAAGTCACTGAGTCAGTTGTTAACATATTCGCCTCAAGAGTTTAGTATTCTGGGTTCAATTATAGCTGAGTTTAGTGGCATTTTGAGGTGCGAGAAAAACTGGTGAAAAGTGAAAGGCAGTTGGGTTAGGAATTAAAGCTATGTTTGTCTCGTCCAGACAAATATGCTAATGATTTTTTCACAAAGGCAAAATTTTCATAGGAGTAAGATGCACCCCTTGATATTGGTATTTTGCCAAAAGATATATAGCAAAAACTGATATATGTCAATAATATTTTAAAACCAAAATCCGACTATTGACACAAACTGGATCAAAAGTGTTGCTAAAGCAGAGCAGAATGTTTAGTTTCAGTGTTGGATGTTGCTAATTGCAAAAAAGGACAAGTCTTGCGCCATTCATTTTTTTTTAGCTAGCATGTGTGTATTTCAATTTGAAGAAACTTTGTGATGCACTGACTCGACTATATGCTCTTCAGACTTTAGACCAGAAGAAGGACTTAAATCAAGTCTGAAATTACATTCGTATAAAACTAAATTAAATGAGAAATTATTTGGCTAAACAATAACTAAACACGTTTTTAATCATTATAATAGATAGTGCACAACCGCTTGTGTTAGCACACAGAAACTATAAAGTAGTAGAAGTGTATGATGATCTTCATGAAAATTTTAGGCCATCATTCATTATGTGACTGTACACAACGAACACAAATAAACGTGCCATTAGCACCATATGCTGGTACATACGCGAGCAAAAGTAACTTGGCAATAGCTCCAAATTGGCTGCTTGGAACGTAATTGTCAAGACTAGCAGCTGATTGTCCAGTCCCTAGCACCCAGAAACAATTGTTTTTGGCTTCACTGTTTCCGATTTTGAGAGTTCAAGCGATTGTCATTGCAAGGGACTAGATAATCAGCTTCTAGACTCGACAGTGACGTTCCGAGCAGCCATCTAGGAACTAATGCCAAGACTTTTGCTCGTGAGTGTAGTGTACTATACATGCACTTTCGAAATGCTTGTAATATCTAGTCCCTTTGCTTCTAGGCATGATCTGTCCACAAATAAAATCAAACATAGCCACTCTAACTTATTTCGAAGTATCATGGATCAATCATGCCAGGATACAAAGGGACTAGACATTCCAAGCATTCAAAAGCGCACCTAGTACCAGCATATGGTACTAATGACACGTTTTTTATGCTCGCGGGTGTACATCTTCGTCTTCTCTACAATACCCAGCAGGCAACGTTGTTACCTCCATCTGACATCTGTTTAGGCCTACAAGAACAGCAATGACACATTTTTTGCCCAACGAATTTCCTTCCCCCTCCCGAAAATTTTTAAAAACCTGACCACCAACCAATTCGCTCCGAAACACAAATCCCCTTCAGCCTTTTCATTTTGCTCATGAGCAATAAGAACACGGTGCGGTGCGCATGCGTGCAACGATGATGCGTTAAGCTTGATAAATTGCAATTTAATATTTTCGATTAAATTATCTTGACTCGGGAAAGAGAGAGCCGGAGAGAACGAAAGGGATTAGTTGAAATTTAAATAACTAACTACACGTCAGGAATGGATGTCACAGCCATACCGAAATTCCCTCCTTTTACTCTTCTTCTACTTCTTTCGCCAACTCATGCGGAAAACAGCCGCACGGTGGCGCTGCGCTGCTGTTGTTTCCTCTTGTTTGATTGCCATTTTCTTTGTTTCTTTTAAATGTTACTTAATTCGCTATTCAATCGCTACTAATAATATCATCGCAATAATAAACAATCGGCTTTGTTACATGAGTATGAAGTGAGTACTTCCACTGTATTATAAAATCGGTCGATTATTTTCAAGAAAGTCTCAGTGAAATTCATTATAAATGACATCATTTAATTAAATACAACATATGTTCATTTAATATAACTTCTGATGGTAGAAACAGTAGCTATTACAGAAATCGCTATCGCTACATCGCTACAACAGAAAAAAGTAGCTCGGCTACTTTTCATCACTAATATATACAGCGCTATACTGCTTTTGCTACTTCGCTACTTAAAAAAAAAAGTAGATCCGCTATAAGTAGTGCGCTACTTAACAACACTGAGAATATCCAAACGCCTATTATATAAGTGGATATAAAATAAGTTGATTAACAGTCGGATGGCCAAGCAGGGTCTTTTTTGACCCGACTGATGAATAAGTTGTGAAAAACATATGAAGAAACAATTTTTTTTATCTGAAATTTTATGACTTTTCTTTTAAAAGGTCTCTTTACAGGATTTCGTAGTTAAAAATAAAAAATATTAAAAAAAATTTTTGTGTTTTTTTTGCTTATTTTTATAAAAAAATGAAAATAAATAAATAATTTTTTTCACAATCCCAGTTCATTCATATTTATATTCATGGCTTTCATTCATATTCTTCCAGTAATTAATTATAGCCTCACTATAGTCATTTTAAGTTGAGATATTTTGCTTAGTTCTCGTAAATGTACCTCATAGGGTCAAAAATTGCCCTGCTTGGCCATCCGTTGGACAAAAATAGATCGGCCATCCGACTGTTAAATGATGATTTTTTGTTGATTCAGCCAAATCATTCACGCATGAAACACCCGCTCGGCGGCGCTGCTTCTGCTGTTGTTGCCTCCTGTTTACCTCCGCTTTTCTTTGTTTCTTTTCCATGTTTATATCAAACAAACAAGAGAGAAAGAACAGCAGCTACAGCAGCATGTGTAATGTGTTGTTTCTTTTTTTTGTCACCAGGCTGCTTCTGCTTGCCTGCGGGTGGTTTCGGTTTGAGAATTGCATGTAAATGAAGCATTTTGAAGTGTTAGTTTTTGTTTGTTTTTGGCACTTTGCTTTTCTTTTTCTCTCTTTCTTTTTTTTAAAGAGGGGGTGGCAAAGAAAAAGAGAGTAAACAGATCTGTTTGGAATGCTTTTCAAATGATGGCTTCCTTTTGGGAATTGGGAATGGGGAATGGGAGGAACTACTTGATAAAAAAAATGGAGGCAGACATGAATTGGTTTGTGTGTTTTTAGGAAGAAAACAGGAAGGTTTTAGCTTATGGTATTTGTTTTTATGTTGTATGGATTTTGTGTAAGTTGTGCAAGTGCATGTTTTGTGTGTGTGTGACTGTCTGTTTGTGCTTCATTGGGTAAATAGAATTGGGGAGGTGTGTGTGGGAGGAAATGGCAGGAAGGAAAAAAAAGAAAGTTGAGTTTGATGGTATATGGTGATAGGGTGTGCAAATAGTGTTGTGGAGTTTGTGTTGCAGGAAAGGAGCAGTTAAGATGGTGAGTAAATAGGGAGA
This sequence comes from Schendyla nemorensis, assembly GCA_034698245.1. Classification (NCBI taxonomy): domain Eukaryota; kingdom Metazoa; phylum Arthropoda; class Chilopoda; order Geophilomorpha; family Schendylidae; genus Schendyla; species Schendyla nemorensis. The sequence goes on along the minus strand of JAQGBF010000165.1, from coordinate 3,050 downwards.
ATGGCAATGCTAATATAGTGCAGTTGGCAGTAATTTTGGTTTATATGGGATTGGAGACTGTTGTGTTTTTGTGAGGGCGGCATAAAAACAGAATTGCAGTGATGTGGATTTAAACCAAATCAACTATCAGGAAGGATGTTACAGTTCATGATATTGATTATTAAAAGCATTATTTTTAGTTTGTATGACTAAATGAGACATTTGTAATTTGCTTCTTATATTTGAAAAGATATTATTTTACATGAATTGAACTCGCATTGCAACTAATAACGGTGCAGCCGTATTAGCCATAGTTTGCAGTTTTGCCACAATACCAATTGTTTTGTCGCCGTTGTGCTCAACACAGTGAAGATTCCACTTTTAATGCAATCATGGCAGTCCACAGTGACAAAACTTCAAACTATGGTTGGTGCAGCTGCCCTATTGTTGGTGCAATTATTACAGCAGCTATTATAGCACATTTTACTCAGACTCAGTGTATGTTCCAGTATAGAAGGCCCATGGGTACTTTCTAGGTCAGAATATGAACCACAGTTGTTTGTATCATAAAGGCAATAAAGATAGGACCCATTAGACCAAGAATAATGTACAGAACTGCATCAGTGATGTATGTGGGTAGTGTGACCAATGACATAGAAATAATGATTGCCATATATTTTGTGTTCTATGTGGGACAAGCTTCATTAAATGGCCAATAAAATATAATAATAACATATCACATAGCTTGCTTTTCTAAATTCAGATAAAGGTTGTAACACTTAAACACACAAGCTCATTAAAATAAATTCCTTTCATTATTCAAATATTACATATCTCTGTCATAAACAGCCTGAAGTAAAAACAATGCAAAGAACTTAACCTTGAGCCCAAAAGTGTGCAGGGAAATAAAAAAAAATGCATACACTCATATGAACTCACAACAACATTATGAATACATCAGGCACAGTGGGAAGTGAAAAGGGTGCTCTTAAAAAATACATGAGAAAATGCATTTTCTTCACACCAGGACACATTCCCTTCCCCTTCCCACACACCTCACCACACTACTACTCAAAAAACCCTCCACCATTTTCCCTCCTCTCCTCTCCTCTTCCCCTTGCTATGGGGCAAAGAATTATTGACACTTAATGGCTATGTGATCAAATCTGGTGTTTAGACCCATGCCGCCAGAATACTCCAATCAATTTTGACCCCAACTGAGCTGGGGTGTGAGGAGAAAGGGGAACCCAACTCTGGTTCCTTATCTAAACCTCATTATAAGAAAGCAAAGCATACCAGGCTGGGATGTAATTGAAAAACACTGACATGTTTTAGCATGTTTTTTTTTCTCTTTTGGTTCCAGGCAGTGATATAGAAATGGAGGTGTGTAAGGTTGGGGGAGGGGGGATGATGTTGTTGGCAGGGTGTTTGATAGAGGTGTCACTGTAAAGGGGGTTGTTTTAACCCTCCCAGGGAGGCAATGTGGCAGTTATAGTCCGAGAGAGAATTTCAAGAAAATGTTTTGGGATGTTTATAGTGGTTTTTCTGGGAGTTTAGAGGTGGAAGTGAGTGGAAGGGAAGCAGGACTATTTTGGAAGCTTGTATCAAGAGTGATTGAGGGTGTGAGATTGAGATGGAATTTTTGTGGTGGGGGGGGGGGATTGGATTGGCAATCTGTTTCCAGATAATCATATAGTCTAGTTAAAAGGTTGACATGGTAGAAAAAAGTTGATTGTAAAAAAAAGTTTAGTGAATATTCCAAATATTTATTTAGGCAGATATGTTAGCAACTTAGGTTTCTTCTAGTGGATATGAAGTTGGATGTAAGAAGTTTTGGCCTGAAGATGCCTGATAAAGGCGAAACGTTGCCATTTTTGTTAAAGTTATAGTGGTTTGCTGTCCTTTATTTATACAGATATGTTAGTTTATATCTTTTTTTCTTAAGTATTGATTTTTGTACCAAACAACTTTTAATTACAGTTCAAAACTTGGACTTTGATGAATTATTTGCTGATGATAGTTTAAGTCATAAAGAATTTGTTTTAGCAAAAAGACACAATCATTATGTCATGTTTTGAGAATTATGATGTCTTTATTGTTGACCTACTTCTCAATTGTTGAATTATGTTCTTAACTGTTTGCACTATAATAGAACTATCAAGTAATTCTAAAAGAACTTACAACAACAACAACAAAATAAAGTTTTCTAACGCAACAATACTAGAATCGGTAACCAAGTTTTACAAGGTACTCACAGCCAGCATTGTTTGCAATTAAACTCTTTCTGGATATTCAGCAGCATGATAAATGACTTAGCATATGTTTAATAATTCAACAATATCAGTTTGTCATGATAATTAATGTCTTGTTTAACATACTTCAAGCTGTTATTCCTATCTTCACTCAAAACTTCAAAACAATAGATTTTTTTATCTTTTCAATGAGTATCCCTTTAACATTCAGATAAAGTTCCAGTCATTTACTAAGCAATTGCAACAATGATAAGCAGAGCAGATTGCATGCACTTGATTGATGAAGTGAGCATTGAATTCTGTCATTCCCCATTAGAAACTTTTGACTTCTCCTGGGCGATGTTAGCCAGGCATCGGCTTGTGTCATGTCTGGAACTCAAAATATTTGAGCAGCCATGATGAGGAACCAACGTACAAAACGCAGACCCTTCAGATAAAAGCACGACCGCCATGTCAACCCTTTTAATACAAAAGACTGGAATCTTGGGGGTGAACTTCAGAAAAAATAAACAAGTTTGAAAGTAATTGCAGATGAAAATTAAAAAAAAAAACATACAAACAAATTATTTGGACAATAGTTATAGGTTATGATTTTGAGTGTAATACAAGCGACAATGACGATCAGTGTTATATTACAATAATGATCGCACAGCAAGTAATTGTTCAAAATCTTAAATATGAATAAAAATTTATAAGCATATGTCAATCTCTGCAGACTTCTGGATTATTACTTACTTATCTGTCTTTTTTTGTGCAACCGCTAGCAAAAGAAATTCTTAGTTTCTAATGTTGCCAGGAGGAACGCCACAGTCACAACTT
>JAQGBF010000164.1:0-11145 GCA_034698245.1 Schendyla nemorensis | reverse complement strand
ATGCAGAACTGCTATTTTGTTGAGTTTTGATGACATCACTGTCATCAATTGCCAAGTAACGGATGATATGGTTCAAATTAAGGTTTTGATGCATTGACTACATTTAAACAATACGATATCTTATAATTAAAAAATATGGGATAATTTGGAACCAAATCACTCTTAACTCAGTTATGGATGGCAGTATAATGTCAACAAAGCTCATGCAGAACTGCTATTTTGTTGAGTTTTGATGACATCACTGTCATCAATTGCCAAGTAACGGATGATATGGTTCAAAAAGTAGTTCCTTGGCATCTTTGACCATGTTGTCACAATGACATAAAACTCCATTTTGTTGTTGTTGTGATGAAAGCATCAACTGTTGACAAAGTTGCTAATGGATTGCATGAGATGCAGAGGAAGTTCAGGAAATAGGGAAAATGCTAGGCAGTGGGGCTTTGCAAAGAAGGAGGGGATTGTTGCAGAATATAACTAAGGATTTTGCCTTGGATGCTTATAAGATTCAGAATCTGTATTGGAAACGGAGTGTCTCTGAGGTACCTATACATCTGTAACCCACCTACCTGCACCTACAGTATGGGTGGATTTGGTGGGCCGGGGTCTGGTCCCATAAGCCTGGCTTCATGTTTGCCATTTTGGCTATACTTATATTGGAGACTGTACTAATATAGGTATTTCTTCTTAGGTTAAGTCTTATAGGTACTGTGTTTGTTCTTAGATTAAGTTTTATAGGTACTGTATTTGTTCTTAGATTAAGTCTTATAGGTACTGTATTTGTTCTTAGATTATTTGATTATTAGATTATTTTGTTCTCAGATTATTAGATAGTTGTACTTAGATTATTTGATTATTAGATTATTTGTTCTCAGATTATTAGATATTTGTACTTAGATTATTTGATTATTAGATTATTTGTTCTCAGATTATTCGATATTTGTTCTTAGATTATTATAATTATTTTATTTTTAGATTGTCGTCTTAGATATTTGTTGTCTTTTGTAGAATGGTGTTTTGTTGATCTGAACTTTAAATGCTAATATCTTAATCTTAAGATTTCAATATAACTACGTGATAGTAATATTACCATTTTTAATAAACATATTCATCAAAGTTGAGCAGAATCTAAGGTATACACACAAACAAAATAAAAATTTACGGCACCAGCAAAGGGGGATAGCTTGTATAAGTGCAGAAAACAAGAGTGGCAATCTATTAACCAAATATTTTAATAAAAAAATATGGCGAGGTCTAGATTTTAAAAAATTTTTACACTGGTTTAAATCGCATCGCATATAATGCCGATTTCTTTGTAGCAGTCATCTCGCCAGCATGACTGGTTAATCTAATGTATTTTTCAACGCCTAGTGCTTAGCCGAAGAGCGTCAATAAAAATGTATTTTAAATTTAAAAAAAATGCCGATTTATAAAACAAATGCTTTTAATCATGTTTTTCAGAGCAAATCTGCTAGGTATCAGTAACCGGTCCCTCGCAGTTTCAGAAGCTAAACACAAAGCTTATATCGTAACAGACGAAGAGGGTACAGAAGCTGCTGCTGCAACTGGACTTGTATTCAACAAAAGCTTCATGGCTCTACCTAAGTCAGCAGTAGAGTTTTACGTTGACCATTCATTTTATCTCGCCATTGTAGATAGACGATTATCTGATTTTATTCTCTTCCACGGTGCTGTTAATTCCATAATTTAATGCAGATTTTATGTATGCAATAATTTTTTTTAATTGGATGACTGTATATGTATAATACCGAATGTGAAAAAGTATTTTAAAGTTTATAAAAGATTGTTTTATATTGAGAACTCTTCTACTACCAGTAATTTTGCACTCTGTGTATTTCATTCAACCAGGTTCATTAGTGGAATTTAGCTGGAATCTGTAATTTCAAGGCCCAAAGCTGACCTTATATGTTTGATCATATTCAATTCATTAATTAATAATTATCATGGCAACCGTAAACCAACAGCATGAATAAAATTTTTGGAGTGGGCAATTAATAATAATTCATAGATAAAGATAATAACTAGAGTGGATAAATAATCAAGTGCTATGTGTGAAGTGGAGCTCTGAAAATTATCTCCATTTAGATTTTGTAAAGACAACATTTTTTTAGCAGTGGTCAAGCAAGCTTAGTGTTTGTTCATTTGAAGATATTTTTTTTTAATCTTTTTTTTTTAAACTTGTTTTATGACAACAATAGTAAAAGCTTAATAGTGCAACAGCTAAGCCAACCAAAAGCCTTTTACTTATTATTAAAATAATTCATTCAAATTTAACACTATAATACAAACATTTCAAAAACAATATTTAACCAAAAAACAATTACAGATATCTTTTGAAAATACGATAAAAACTATCTTAATACAACTTTTACAGTAATAATCAACCTCCACCATGACGTAATTAATTTAATCTACGCCCAATAGAAAGACAGTTGAACTAAGCGCTACCTAGCCCACGTGACTCAGCCAACCAATGGGAAACGAGGGCGAAGGGCGCGTGATTGCTATGTTGAGTCACAGTGCGATTAGCACGCGGTCTTCATTCAACTAGTAGCAACCGTCACAGCTTCACTCGAACCCAGCTACCGCTGCAAGAAATGGCCAACGAGGAACTTTCCAATCTTCTCAACCGCAGACAAGCGATCAACGAAGGACTGGAACAAGGCCAGATCATCAAGCCGAGGCTTGTCGTTTTTAATCCATACACAGAATTCCCCGAATTCTCCAGAAAAGAAATTAAGGCTTTTGAGGCGACTTTTAAAAGGTATGTCGAAATATTTCTCTTGTTTATAGATTAGATAAAGAATTTACTTTCCACTTGAGAAGTCGGGTTTTGGTTACATGTATAAAGGAATGTTTTTGTGCAATACCTGAACCAGAAATCGGAACAAAAAACTTAAAGGGGCCAAACTTCTTTACTTTATAAATGAAAAAGTTAGTAATTTTTACAGTAAAGTTGTATCATTGTTGATATAGAAGAATGAAATAGTATTTATTTTGAGCTAGATAAAGTAGCTTTTTTTTCCTAGAAAAAGTTGGGAAAAAAAATCTAGGTGTGTTTATTATTATGAGTGCCACAACAGGTTGGGGCACTATGAGTACTACGTTGTTAGAATATAAGGGAGAATGAATGAGTGAGGTGAATGAAGTAGTCAGTGCAGGCAACCACCTGGCTTCCTGTATAGCAGGAACCACACACCTAAGTTTTTTTTGTATGGAATGTATTTTTTGAAAATTTAAGAATTGACAGGAATTGACAATAGAAATTAAATTTAAATTTCCCTTGAATTTAAAATTTCCTTTTAAATTGATCCGGACTACTGAAATCCTCTTATGCTGGTGTATATATAAGACCTATACTACTTAAATACCTAAGAAAAGTTTCTAAAGCTTTTGAAATAGGGTGTATTTGCATCTCTTTTAAACAGATGCTAGATGATTTTAGTTAACTTTTAATTAATTTACTTAAGTTCATTACGAGAGGTGTCAGATAATTTTCATTAGAAAAATGACCATTAGAAATAATAAGAAATATAATGCGTTTAAAAGTCCTGGAATCTATTTTGATGATATCCATGCGATCCTGGTCAAAATTAGAAAAGCTAGTCACAAAGTTCTCTCCCGTTTCATGAGTTATTTTGCAATTCAATTCAATTGGAGTTAACTGGAAAGATAGCTTAAAACAATGAAACCACCCGAGAAAAAAAATCACCCTGTCCAAAGATCTAGTGTCACACAACTCTTAGAAATGCTGTGCAGAGCAGAAAACTAATCAATGCATGTCAAAATGACAAAAAATAGATTTCTACCTGGTAGATGATGAGCAAGTGGTTTTCCCCCTGTATATTTTCCAATCATCTAAATACTTTTTTCTGGCACTTTACTGCAATTCTCTTAATAATTAATATTTTTCCATTAGTTGGAAACTAGGTTAAGTGAGAAAAGCTGTTTTTATCAGCTGGCATTGCAGTTATATAGGGGAGGTGGTTTTACATTTCTTGCTCTCCCAGGGTGCATAAAAAATCCTCAGAAAAACTCCACCAAAAATAAATACCACACCATCATCATATAATAAGATTATTTTTATTATTTAAGATAAGTGATTTCATGTTTGTGTAGCTATCAATGTCAATTGTAATTGGTCATCATGATTGAGTTTTTAGTAAAATGCACTTAGATACGTATTTATATTGAATTGAGTTAGTTTTAGATAATTTTATATGATAAGGAAATAGGTGCTGTAAATGATTTCACTGGCCAAAGGATGTTGATTTTCTTCACCTTGAGATAAAATTAATCTTGAGTGTGTGAGTCAATAAACTAAAATAGGCAGGCAGGCATGAAACATTGCTTTGACTAATAATAAATAGAGAGGTGGTATTTAAATCAATAAATCTTAATTGCCTATACAGTCTTGACTATTATTGCTATTATGGATGGATTAGAACAGTAAGTAGTAACAATTTCATACAGCACAACTTTGATCTTTTGAGTAATTGTCTGGTTGGGCGTCTGGTTCTTGGCCTCAGTTTATTTTTAGAGTATATTTATTTAGTTGAAAATTTATTCCTGTGTAAAATAAAAAATAAAAAAATTCTTTTTGTCCTATTTTAACAACACTGAGGCTCTAAAGTTTTTAAATTTCCTGCTTCTCAAAAAAAGGAAAAGGAAGGGTTTTTTTTTGTTAAATAAAATAAATGAAGAGTAGTTTGTTAAATCACACTTTTGTAATTTTTAATGTTCGCATTATTGAATTTAATAATTTTGCAGAATTATTATTATTAATAGTTTTGCGTTTTCCAATGCATGAGAATTGCGGTGTTATGAAATATTTACTACATATTAATATGAACCAAAACGACTAAAAATTAATGATAACGTACCCTTTAAGAGATTCACATTTTTCATTAATCTATAAAAAGTATTTCTCGCAGATACGACGAAGGGAATGATGGATTCATTGATTTCGAAGAATTAAAAAGGATGATGGAAAAATTGGGTGCGCCTCAAACCCATTTGGCTCTGAAAGACATGATTTCCGAAGTTGATGAGGACAACGATAAGAAGATTAATTTTAGAGAAGTATGCTGATACAGATGGAAGATATTACATTTCTATTTACTTATTTTAATTCCTTACACAGTTCTTGCTTATTTACCGTAAAACGAGGAATGGTGAGCTGTCACCGGAATCTGGCTTAGGTCAGTTGGCCACTTTGACCGAAATAGATGTTGAAAAGGCCGGTGTTGGAGGAGCCAAGGATTTTTTCGAGGCCAAGGTAAAAGGTCGCATTTTTAACTGTCACCATTCATTGTAAAGAAGAAGAAAAAAAGTTTTTTTTGAATAGGATTTTTTTTTCTGCTTCAAGAATTCAAGTTATTTCAAAGTACTTTAATAACTGCCATTCCAAACTTGTAGGCCAAGCCACTGAAATTGCGTTTAAATATCTGAAAAGATTTTTTGAAATACTAGCTTTCAGTAATGAGCCTAGTGACATTAATATCACCAAGCTAGAGCAAATATTTGAAGTGTCTGCAAAAATTGAAGCTAAATTTGCCCAGAAATACTTTTACAAGTGTTGGCAATTAGTTTAACAACATAAAAATATTTCTCGACAGAAGGAGCACTTTAATAATTTTTTTTTCCATGTATATTTTTCATATCCTTTTGCAACTAAATACGATCATTTTGAATTTATGTTAAAATTGAAAGTTGATTTCTGACAAAATTTGTTTACAAAAAAAATGATAAAAAATAATTTTAACAAAAAAAAAGTAAGTCAAAGTGGAAAACACAAAATCAAAATTAAATATCCTGACGGAATACGATACAGGAAACTGACACTGTGACATGTTCCTGTGTTGGTAACGGGAGAACAAAACATGACTTTCCAACCGAATCCTTCACAATGGACAAAAAATTCCGCACTGTTATCGCAAACCGTGGTAAAGTGACGGTCACTCTGCAGCTGCTCATTGTGTTTAGGCCAGAGGAACAAGAATTTTTCTTTTTTATGAGAAACGGCAAATTGCTCGGTCGTAACGCTCAGTAGGATATCCTTAGTTACCTTAAATAAAAGTGAATAGAATAACATTTGTTCGCTATCCTACAAAACTACTCACCCAATTCAACAACTTAATTACCAGTGACAAAATAATTTTTCTGTATTGACAGCTACATTCTATTGTTTTAATTTTTTTCTCTTTCCGTTTTTTTAGATTGAAGTGATTGGCAGAACCAAGAAGTTTGAACAGGAAATTCGCAACGAGCAGGAAGAGCGCAAGCAAGAACTGGAAACCAAAAAAGAACGTCAAAAGGCTTTCAGAGAAAAGGCGTCGCTTTTTGAGCCATACGCTGCATCTTGAGTAGTTCATGTAGTTCAAGTCAAGCACAATTTCTACATTTCGTGCTGTTAATCAAATCTATTGTGTTTTTTTTTCTACTCCATCTTTATATTTTTTACGCTTTTACTATGCTGTATTATCTCATTTTTGCTAGTTTTTAAAGATATCAAGAACTTATTCTGCTTTATTAGAAGTAAAGAGAAAATGTGCCATATTGTGGGGATTGGGGTGTCTCTTATCGCAAATTTTAGGTTTGTTATAGGCAAAAATATTTTCAAAAAGTAAAAACAGAAGTGTGCTTTTAGAAAACTCTTTAATAAAATTTGTTATAAGCAGGAAGCACTGTATAAACGTCGTTTTTCACATTATGGTTTTACATGATAGTTTTTTTGGGAGTTTTAATTTTGTGAATGGGATGAGCTGTCTAGTCAGCGAGCTTAATTTCTCACGTTTTTTTCCTCCAGGGAACATGCAGTGGTCTGTAAATATATTAGTTACCTGCTTATGTAACGTAGAAATCTCATGTAATAAATTGAAATAGATCAAATCCAATTACTTTTTATTGTATTTAAGCTTCACTCTTCTGGTTCATTTTAAATTTACAGTGAAGGACTAGTGATGTGGAATACCATTTGCAATTTTAATTGCTTGATAATAAGTTGCTATTAGCAGTTTCCTTTAAAAAAAAAAAAAAACAGCTAGCAAAGTTGTTGATTGTAGTGCTGAAGGACAATCTATTTGTAGTACAGCCGAGCCTGGATGTAAGGACATCAGATATAGCGTTATACCTGGGTATAACATCAATAGAGCTCGGTCCCAACCATAAATGTGCATGCAAATCCGCCCTTTTATGACGTCAACCCGCTTATAGTGTGAGTGTCTTGACTGACGCTGTAAGGTAAAGTTGTAGAGATTAATGCTGCCCATTAGAACTAAAACTAAGAGCTTTAACTACTTTTAACTAACCGTAAAGCTCCAGCCTCTGCAATTGAGATTGAGGCTAGTTATAAAGGGACTGTGTGTGAGTGGTATCTTAACTGAATCTTCAGGCATAGGTGATTGTATGCAAAAGGTAAGAATGGAAGTGGATAGCAGTGTCTTGATGCAAATTTTAAAATACCCTATGATGGTCTTACTATTAAACTTAACAGTAAATTTTCAATTCAAGTGCGGGGCGCACAAGGAGGGTATGGTGGAATGGCTGCTTAGTTGACAATGAAGGTGAGCTGAGTATAACGTTTTAGAAATGTTTGCGAATACCTATTTGCATATGACAGTAAATTATAGTGTCTATAAACAAAACCTTATTTCAGATTACAAAATTGTTATTGAAAATTTTTTTTTTTTTCCTTTTGGACAGCCAATTGGTGTGTTAGTTACCATTCAGTCAGTCTGCTGCAATACCAGACAAACATCCCAAAAGAATGGACCAAAGGCAAAAATTATCTTCAAATGTCTAAGTGACTGAATGAGTGTATTTGTTGTTTATAGCTTTTTCACTAATAAAAACTCAATGCCATACTTGAAGAATGAAGACACTTCTCAAATTTTATATTAGTAGCACGGAAAATTATTTAAACTATTTAATGTTTTAATTCTAGGTATGTACTTAAAATCCCACTGACTAATCCACTAATCAAAAAACAATTGCTCACATTGGTTTTAGAAGTTACGTAAAATTTTATTACACATCCTGTTTCTTCATAGTTATTTAATTGCCATTAATTTGTGATTTTATTTTTGTTAAGGCCGGCCGGCTAACTGGACAGAACTGGTTTTTTTTTTTCTTTGCAATAATATTTTATTAAAGTGTACCACTTTTAAAGCACTTATATACCAGTTATTCTCTTCATTCAAAGGAATCATTTGTGTCTAACTTCTGATCATGCACAGTATTTAATTAACAAGGAAGAAGAAATTCTCATATGGCTCCGAAGCGTTCCTCTCGACTTGCATAACGGTAAATACCTTTAAATATTTAAAAATAAGTTAGATAGTAGACCAATTTCAGATCAATAGGTGCCTGCTTAACCTGAAAATGGCCTGCTAAAAGGTAGAACTTTGCAATGCATACTCGTATACAGGTATGAATAAAGCATCGCAATTGCTCCTGGCAAGCTTAATTTTATTATTTGGTTGGAATTAAAATTTAAAATTAAGCCAGTGTATACGTGTACGGAAATGTTATTGAAAATGAAATTAATTTTAAATTCCACTATGCTACGTGCTGAAAGTTGAGGTTTATACGTGTAATTTTGTCAATCTGGGTAAATGTACCGACTGGTAGCAAAGAGAAATCAACACGGACTAATCTTAATAAAAACGTCTAGAGGACAGTAGAAATGTTTATGTAGCTCCACCATTTGACCTGATGTGGCGAGAATAAAATGTAGTTGTTCCAAAGTCAGGCAACACTGCAGTATAAAACAATATAGGATGTCCCATTAAATGTGATGTCATGTAATAATTTTTAAATGTACAAATATATTCACTTCGTCGTGGCCAGATCCGATTGCATGGATGGCCAAGTTCATTCGGCCGTCCATGCAATCGAAACTGGCCAAATTCCGAAATTCAACAAAGCCCGTTATCATCTCGGATGGCCTCTCCAAAAAAACAACGTGCAGTTATGGAGATAATTTCCAAAAAAAAAAGAATTATAAGAAAGCCATCAACAAAGAAGAAGACACTCTTGGTTTGGAAACCTGGGATAAAGTATCGGATGATAAAATTTCCGAAATGACCCCAGATCCAAAAGATTCGGGGCAAACTTTGCATGCAGCCGAGGTAAGCCGCTAAGGGGTTCCCGCCACTAAGAGTCCCTGTCGGTAAAAATGATACAAAACTTTTCCAAGAAACATGGTAGATATATTTGTACATTTAAAAGTTATTTTATGAGATCATATTTAACGGGACACCCTGTGTATCTCATGAAGAAATATTGTAATATTTAGTTACGGTAGATTATTAAATTGCTTAAGAATTTATTACTAAAGCACAACACACATTTTATGACTTCTGATTACCTTGAACCATTTATTGTTTTATAATACTGTGTTGCTCGAATTTCAGCTCTGTATATAATACTGTATATCCACAGCTGGTACTAGCTGTGGTATAGTGCAATAGGTAATCTTAACTCAATTTACCTACGGTGTACTGTGAGAGAGATTAATTTTTTAGGATAGTAATTACTTTGCGTTCAATTAATAGCTGTTAAAATCCTCACTTCCCACCACAGTTTATTATCAAGTAAACACCAATTCGCGTACTCATTTCTTTGAACATCAAAACCATTCGTTTCGTTATTAACTCATCCCTCTATCAGAGACTGAAAAAAGTTCTTGTAGCAAAAACTGGAGACTGTATTTACGAGAAAAAAAAATTATAGGTTTTATAAAATTGCCAATTATGAACTTGTGCAAATATGAGAATTTTATAAATGAAATAGCTCACGCTATTTTTTATCTCATGGAGCCAATATTGAGATATTTTGTAGCATTTCTGAACTAATTTTAAACCAGAAGCAACAATAAAAACAATAACACCTGCAATACAGTTCTCTCGTAAAAGCATTATACAGTAGTAATTTTGCTACGAGTGTTTTGACTGTCTACTGAAGATATGAAAGCGTGCCTATAAATTTATAGTTTGCTTACTGATCAGTTGCAGGTAATGCCAGCCAATCACGCATTTTAAATATAAAATAAATATTTAGCCATTGAAATGAAGTTTATACAAAGTGAAAAAATACAATAAAACGTAATCATTGTTTAAAATAGAAACTTACGAAATAATAATTTAAATTAAAACAAAAAATATCACCAGGTTCTTAATATTTTCGACATTCCATGGTGAACAGAACACAATCAACGGATAGTCGCGAAGCCAGTCTCGTTTCAAAAACTGCAAAAAAAACTATTTATTTGTTGTTATTACACAATTAAAGATATTACCTTAGAAAGTGTCCCTAGCTCCATCAGACACGCCCTCGTTGCCGTTGCTCTTTTTCACCTGAACAGTACACATAATTAATCAAACGTTTCGTCAAGACTCAAACGGGATTACATTAACGGTGCGACCAGCGGATAGGTGCGACCGTTTTTTTTTTCTTTTTTTTTTTTACTTTTAAATGGTTTTAATGGGTGCGACTTCCGAGAAGTGCGACCTCCGATAGGTGCGACCTCCGAGACTGAAATGCCAAATTCGAAACTCAAATGCCGACTTCGGACTCTGCAACCTCTGCAACTCTGCAACCGACCACGGACCGCAACTCCTGTGTGCGGAACGCAGTCCGATACTACCGAAAGCAACTTCGGAATTCGACTGAATTCGTAAAAATTTCGTGCACATTAAAATTGCATGCATTGCAGAGAAGCGAACCAGCAAAGCTCCCACCCCCACCTGCCATGTGTATTTGTTGCATCTAGCCAAATCGAATTCTTCCCATTCTTCTTACGTCTAATAGTGACCTCCGAATATTCGAATTCGAAGTAAACTGCAATAGTCTTTTGAAATTGAATGCAATAGTCTTTTTAATGAAGCTTTAATACACAGTACATGGAACTTAAGTAGTATCACTCCCATCTATTAGGTCATGTCGATTCTTATAGGACCCTTCCTGAGGTTAACGCAACGGAAAGGGCAGAAGCTTTCCTCGTCGTTGAATGTACAAAGATGCACACTAACAACAGCTAAATATATCCCAGTGCACACCCCTATATCTCGCAGCTATACGTAAATCCCACCCAAAACCGAAAATAAAAAAATAAAAAGAAATTAA
>JAQGBF010000163.1:0-11155 GCA_034698245.1 Schendyla nemorensis | reverse complement strand
CCGAAAATATACCTTTTTTGGATCCTCCTTCATCAATTCTTTCAGATGTTTCCCAACTTCAATCTTCTTATATGTAATGTCCATTGTCTTTTCAACATCTATGGTGTTACACGAATTCCCATGGAAATGCTTAGATGAAGCACTGTTGGTTCTCAAAACCTAAAAATTGCCAGGACTTGAGGCAAGAGTTGATGTGAAGGCAGGATGAGCTGCAAAACTCCTCCAATTACAGTGGGGCAAGAGCAGAAGAAAACCCTCCTTTTCAGTGTACACATAAAGGGGGGCCAGGGACCCATTTACCACTCCCACTTAAGGGCAGTTTCATGGTGTTTCTGTTGGCCCTAAGGCACATTGCTCTGAATAAAATTGAAAGCATTTTATCCATGCCAATTATTTAGGTTCTTGTGTCCCATATACAGGGTTATGGTTTCTGGGTAAACAAGGTGGGAGAAATTTAGTGGAAAGTGTACAGCATATTTTTATGCTTTTTTCATTATTGTAACTCAGCAACAATGCAAAATAGATGCCAAGTTGCATTTGGAAAAAGTTTCCCTGTGGTCTAAATCGCCTGAATCAAGTCACATACTTCTTGTCATCTGATTCAACCAAAAAAAAAATGGAAAGAATTGTGAAACTATGTTTGGCCACTTGTTAATATTAAAGTAGTTGTGATGCATCTCTGCAGTGTATAGCTGACATCTTAAATAATAAGCTGCCCCCAGCTAGCCACTGGAGAGCGAAGTGCCCTTCTGGCCGCTATTTTCTTGTTGGCAATGCTTTGCACTCTATACAATACTCTACAATGCCCTACCCAACAATGCTATGCAAGAGCTTTTGTTTGCTTCCTACAAACTAGGACCATGATACTTCCTATCTAATTCCATGTTAAAAAATTGGACATGTTTAAGCTGCATTGATGACGTCACAACTACACCTTCTATAGCCAGAGAAAAAAATTAAAATGCTCGGAAAACCAAGGCACAGAGAGTTCTACAATAGGTAGTGCCGTTTAGTTGTTGATGACTTATTTGATTGTTTACTCATTTTTACCAATGTTGCAGAATTTCGCTACCTGTGTCCGAGTATTTAATTACAAAAGTTGCTAATGGATGGCCCTAAGATTTGGTTGCATTTTGCAACAATTAAATATTTTTAAGTGTCATGTCTCTTATTCTACGGTCCTAGCTACAAAAGAAATCAAAATCAACAAGGATAACTTTTAAAATCCCTTCGAACAATGGTGAACAATGATGCTCCAATTATTATATAGCTACAATGCGCATGCAAAAATGGTCAGTAATAAACATAATTTTAAGTAATTAATATCCGAGCTGAAAGAAGCCGAAACAGCTCACTTTATCTGTCTGGAGCTACCTGCAAACCTGCAAAAAGTCACCCTAGCAAACATTTGCCTGAAATTCAAACTTCTCCTTCACCTGCGCAAGTCGCCCAACAATCCCCCAACAATGCATTTTGCCAATTTTTCGATTTCTTAGCCATTTAAGGGCGTAGTTGTTACAATAATGTCAATTGCACAGTAAAGCAAAAGTAAAGTTCTTCTCTTGCTAAGCTATAGTATTATAAATTTATAATGCTCACTAATGCAATCCGGGATAAACATAATAATTGTTTTTGTTATATTGGATTAACAGCGCATTGGGACTTCGCAGATGACATGCACTAATAATAAAAGGCATGAATTGGTTTATGCAAATTTTATATTATTCATTCCAAATTAAAAAACCTTTGACACTGACTGGTCATGTTCACGGTACAAGAGTTATAGATAGGTTCATAGTCATTGTGGTGTAATACAAATTAGACTTATTGACTTTGTCTATAGAACCATTGATGTAGAGGACCAGAATCTTTACAAACTTTGCCATAGAATAAATATGTAATTTCGTTTGTAAGTTTTGTGTCAGAGTTTGCCAAAATTTCTGTTGGACCATCAGATCAAATCCTTGTACATAAATAACCTAACGAGGATAACTTTAAAGAATTTGAAATGTTACATATAATTTTATTGGGCAATAGTTGTGACAACTTGAGAATACTTAGGACTACCTTTGTATATGCTATGTTTACCTATCTGATGAGGCCCAAAAAGGCTAAAACAAAAGCTTTAAGCTTTTGTTTTGGCCTAGCATTTATAGAGTACAAATAAGTATTTGAACAACATTTATATGCCCAATACGATACAGTTTTTAGTATTAAAAAAAACTATTTTTTCGAACTTATTACCCTACATAGAGCTAGAAGCTTATTCAGCAAAGTAACATTGCACACCTTTAAAATCTTTAACAGAGTTAAAGGAAACTGAGAACAAGAGTCTTTGAGCAGGTCGCTGTATGCAGTTTCCATTCTTTAATTCATTTATTGGACCTAATATAATTTGAGGTTCAATCCATTTTCGGTCCATTTTTAAAGTATGACTACAGAGCCTTTCTTTGAAACTTTTTTCAAATTTGATTACTTGTTGCTTGAGAGTTTTCCACAAAATATATGTGCATAAAAAGTCAGTGACAAATATACACAATCAATTGTACTAGACTACATAAAATAAAGTTTTTTTCATAGGAAGTAAAAAAAAAGCAATAATGTTGTTGCCCCCTGTTGAAATAAATATTGCATTAAAGAGGTTCCACCTTCTTGGCAACTGTCTTAATTTTTTCACATGCTTATGATTAAGATGCCTCATAAATGATAAGATTACTTGGTGATTGTATTATAGTCGACATTTTAAGCACAAGTTATACGAAATAAAAAAAATTAGGTGTTAAAAAAATTAGCCAAGGAATTAGGATAGAAAATATGTCTATTAAAATATTTGCATAAATTATGCAGCAAAGTGTAATGGCCTAAATGTTACTAGTTTCCATTTAACAGGGTGAAGCAAAGTCTTGCATTAGTCAATAAATAGTAAAACAAGTAGATATAATAGATGGGGGAGCAATAGACTTATTGCACTCTGATACTAGATGGCGCTTGGGATAACTAGCCACTTCCAGTAGCCATCTTGAATCAGTTAGTAAAGATCCACTATTTACTGTCTCCGTTAAAAAGCAATACACCAAGAAACGAATTTTCTAATTTCGACTGAAAATAGGTTAATGATAAATCATTCTGTTATCCAGATGTGCATTCAAGAAAAACCACTTTTTCAATAATTACTTCATCATCCTCCACTTCAAAATTTCCCATCTTACCTACTTAAGCCTTTTACTGCATATCTTTTACTGCCACCACGAGCTAGTTGCGATGTGCTGCTATGGGATTCCGTAGTTGCCAAAAGCGACCCCTGGTGGGTGGTCGATGGCCGCTCTACTCATTCACCGGAATGGCCATTAACATGCATCTAAACGACTTTTCTTTTTTCTTTCTTCTTCTTTCTTTCTAATCAGGAATTAGAGTTTGATGTTGGCTGAATATTAATTCGGGTTTTACACAAACAGGTAGCCATGTTTGGGCGCCATGTCTGGACTTGTTTGCATGCATGGCAGGAGATAACCGAAATGGTTAGATTAGGTTTAGCATGGAAGTGCATTCCTGGTTTTTATGGGCAAGATATTTGGAATGTTCCTGTCTTGTAGATCACCGTGGAAGATCATTTCACATTAAGTGACAGAAAGTGACAATAAAAAATCAATCATTTCTGTTTTCGCTTATGTTTTTTTTTACACCATTAAAAAAAAATCAACATGTTTGTGTAAAAGCGGATGTTTAGAAAGCATCGCTTTTTTTGTTGGCATTAAAAATTAATAAATCTACTTTAAAAAAAAAAAAAAAACAAGAAACAAAAACAAAAGTCAAAGCCGGAGTTACGCGTGAAACATTTTTGCTCGTTTCCTATAGTAGTATTTTTTGTCAATAGATGGCGCTAGTACGGGTCCGACATTATTTGAAATAAAGAAGACACCTTCAAAACTATTATTACGTTATAGGCCTTCCGAACCCGGATTTAAAATCCAGAATTTCTGAGGCTGTCCATCAAGCAATGGAACTCTTTGCTAGAGGTGGATGAACACAACTGTGTAATGAGGCAGCAAAACTAGTGGCAAAGGTAATCTGAGTATCTTCCCAAAAGACCATCAGAGTGCGCTCAGCTCTTTGGTGTCTGCAGACACCAAAGAATGGAGCACCCTCTGGTAGTCTTTTTGGGATTATGGCAAAGGTGAGGTGAGAAACTGTGAGAAGGCTTGCTCATGAGTTTCAAGATTGCCTTCTCACACTAGGGTTAAAGTATGCAAGCCTCATCGCTCCGTCCAGTGTTCATCCATCTCCGGAAAAGAGTTCCATCGTTAGATGGATATTATTGCAAAACAACAATCCATGTCGTTGAAACCCGTAGTGAATTACTTTGCAAGCAGTAATTAATGCTCTGGCAAAGAAATAATCAAAATCTGTTTGTACCTTATTCATACGCTCCCACTGCTAACAAGCCCCTTAACCATAAATAAAGAGTGGGTTCAAACCCAGCCAATGTTCTTTAGAAATTTTACAGGTAAATAAAAACATTGTTCTTCATAGAAGCCTTAAGTAATGAATAGTTGAATGCTAGTTACAAAGTTTAATTGAGAAGGTTACTCCCTCTGGTGTTGGCATATGGCCACAGTAGCAGAAATGGGCAGATATTAAACTCTACATTAGCATACTACTCCAGAATTATTCCCAATTATAATCTTCCAAATCAATTTTTTTTTTCACACAAATCCTCTTCAAAAAGGGACACTTTCACACGAACCCAGCTTCCCATTTCTCACACTTCATCT
This sequence comes from Schendyla nemorensis, assembly GCA_034698245.1. Taxonomy (NCBI): domain Eukaryota; kingdom Metazoa; phylum Arthropoda; class Chilopoda; order Geophilomorpha; family Schendylidae; genus Schendyla; species Schendyla nemorensis. The sequence goes on along the minus strand of JAQGBF010000163.1, from coordinate 6,383 downwards.
TTTTCTCACATTTTTATTAGAAAGTAAACCTTGGAAGGCTTTTATGGACCTCCTGTGAAAAACTTTCCCCACCTTATCACACTCTTTGTTTTTGTTTTCCCTTTTTATGGTTATGGCTTTTCCTAGTCTGGTGATCATATTCCAGCAGTAAAAACAAAATTCCACCTATCTCCTACCTATCTCACCTTCCCTTATCTATCTCCCATTCCATTCCATTTGCCTCCCTCCTGTCCTATCAGTTTTCCTGTGTGGTCAACCAAAAATCAGCTGGCCATTAAAATGGTGGCACTGGCCATTTGATTGGTCCCCCCTTTGTCTTTAAGTGGCTTCCCTTGTCCTGTTATACTGTTAGGAAATCACTTTTCTCCACCAGGGCCCCTCTAAGTGCCTTTTGCCATGCCCCTGGTGGTGGAAATGTGACATGCAATTAAGGAAGATGGCTGATCTCTGGTGGTGGAGATGGGAAGTTGGGGGTGGGTAGGCAAAGTGGAGGTGATTGAAAGAGTTGAGGTGTTGGTTGATTGGGGTGTAGGTTTTGGAGGGTAATTGGAAGGAGTTGATGGCTTTTTTTGGTTGTTTTTAGCTTTGGGGTGTTATGTGATGTGATTAAGGTAGGCTGGTGAGTAGTTAAGGTGAAGTGGATGAGTAATTGAATGATGGGTTGAAGGGGTTGTTTGGAAGGGGTGGATATGGTAAGTGAGGGTGATTGGATTGGATTGGTTTTAATTTTGTTGTTATATGTATGACTATGTTTGAAGTTTTAATTAACTTAGGAAAAAGTTATTAAAACAATTTAGAACTGTTTCTGTCTAAATTATTATAGTTTTGTAATAGCTTTTCTGTATTCAGAGAAAAGTTAGTTAGGGCTAAAGAAAATTTTTAAGATAATTATAAGAACTGAACATCTGAATTGCTACTTATTATTCAAATTTTAAAATCATTGAAATACATCATATTGCAAAGAGCACATTTGACTGAACAGTATTGAAAAAGATTAGATTATCTTTTTTTTAATTGCATAGCTCAATTTAACTATAATCAATGGATCTGAATATCTATGCTTGATATTTCCAAATGCAAATAGTAGGACAGGAGCTGCCTAGGAAATTTCTCTCTCTGTGATCTTTCTATAATATACATGATAAGACTAATTGCTTTCACCTATTTTTAATATAATTTGTGCCTGTAAAAATGCCACCAGCTGCTGCTGTACTAGAACTAAGTAGTATGATAAAGGTAAATGTCTTAATCATTAAACCAGAACTTTAGCAATGCTGAAGAAGGTATAGTTGGAAAACAAGTAACCTGGCTTACAATAATGTTTTTTATTTTTTTTAATATTTATTATTTAACCAGAAGTCCTAAGGTTTGATATTCAGCACTAAAAGCAAATAATTAGGAATCATACAAAAATATAAATAGCTAAAAGTCACCCTCCACTTCTACCATGGTGGACTCAACGAGTTGGATAAATAGTTCCTGATTTGCATACCAGATGGCACCACTGCAGGCCCTGCGAGTAATACAATAGGTCTAACAAAGGTGGCATATCAAATTTTCGGAAAGCTGAAACACTATATAATTATGTTAAATGGATCTGAGTATCTGCTGATCAATCCCATGTACAGATACTGTAGGACAAAAGCTGCCATTAAAAAACTTTTCTTACTATAATCTTTCTATGTTAACATAGGACTAATTCTTGTAACCTATGTTTAACATATTGTGTGCCTTTAAAAAGGCCACCAGATGCTGTTGTGCTAGAACTTGTAGGATAAAGGCAAATGTCCAATTAAACCAGAACTTAAGCAATGCTTATAAGAAGTTTGACTTAGGTAACTTGGCCAAAAATTATGTGTCAATACTGTTGAAATAATTTTGTACATTTTAACTAGAAGTCCTAGAGTTTTTTTTATTCAGTACTACTAAAAGCAAAATAAGTTTGGAATTTTACAAACATCTAAAATTCTACAAGGGAATTTATAAAATGAGGAAATAAAGTTATTTCTTTTCAAATTCCAAGTTAACATTTTGCAGTTTCTGGTACTGCTGAAATTGTTAAAGATTTCAATTCAGTACACAGAAATTGTCTTGTTATAGCAATATGCCGCCAGAGGGAGCTATCATTATTGACCACTTCTTGCAGCCATCTTGGATCAAGTTAGCAAAGATCCACTAATGCAACAACATGTTTCTTTATAGTCTCCGGTTGAAATACCCATAAAAAATACAGAAATGACTAATTATGGCTTTTGCATTACACAAGTAACATTGTTGAGTCAGAAAACATGGCACCTTGAAAAGCTCTTCACACCTCCATTATTCCAAGCTCTTGACAAACACCAAGTCTCTTACCTGAGACAACCAAACCAAATTGATATGCTCTTCACACCCCCCTAAAAACTGCCCTAAAAGAACTTTATAACCTGGCAACATGCTCCATGAATCCTCAACCTGCTAATGGAACCAGCCAAGAACAACTATTACCATCTTTTTATTCCCCATGTAAATGAAATGCAGTAAAAGATTTGCAGATTAAAATGGATGGTGATTAAGCAATTGCTTTTCACTTTAGTGCTCAGCTGAGGTTAATGGCTTCCAATAATGGATTACTGCTCCCTTCCCCCCTTTTGCAGGGCAGCCCACTTACCCCTGCCCAAGGTATAAAGGTCTAATTAAAATAAACAGATTTTTCTTTCTTTGCTCTCCTCCTCTTTATCTTTGGCCAATGGCCACCAGGGAGTGCCCAAATCCATTTCACTGTTAACCCTCCAGAGGTCACTTGATACAGCAATCATATGGGGAAAAGTGTTTTCCAGCCTCCTGATAACAGCTGGCCTTGGATGAAGAGGATTGATAGTAAAAAATGAGAATCAATATAGGGATGGGTTTTTTTATTTCCTTTTGGAGGAAATGTTGGACTCAGGATTTAGTGGTTGGTTGTGGAGAGATGTTTTAAAAATTGATATTGTATAAAAGTTTATAATGTAATAAGAGATGATGTGTTAAAAGATTAAATTTGCTTATAGCATAAAAGTTATTCAAGAAGGTTCCTCTGTTGGTGGTGCCATCTGGTGGAGAACATGTTTCTGAGATAGCAAGGTGGGAGGATAAAATTAAAGACTAGGGAAATTGAGTAAATTGAGGACTATAGGGACTATAGGTAAATTGAGGACTGGACTATAGATAATTGAGAATTAAGTAAGGGACTACATACTAGGAACTATTGGCAACTGGAGAATATAGAGACCATAATAGGGACTATAGATAATTTAAGATTGGAACTTTAGGAAATAGAGACTAGGGATTTACAGCTCATTAGTATCTTAAGGAAATTAACACACAAGATAATTAAGTTCCTTCTTTTATTCACAAAACTTGTTGAGCCTCCTAATCCATCATCAGCTTAAGTCAATTAACAAACTATAATACCAAACCATAATCAATGAATAATCAGGTGAAAAATAGTCCTGTGTTCCTGTATTCCCTGTGTTCACCTTAGTACCAAAGCTTGCCACTAGGCCCTTACATTTAGACATAATATGAAATTCATCATTATATCTGGTCTGCATGATTCCTGCATATAAAGGATATGCCTGGGCACCTAATCTTGTATTATAGATTTTAATATATTTCCTAACACAAAAATGATAAATCTAACAATTAAAGTGATTCACTTAGTGGCATGTTTTGGCCTTACTAAGGTAAAGTTTTTATTTTTGTTCACTAGCTTACAATAAACCACAAAACATCTTCCATTTCAACCAACTCCCACTAAAAAAAAAATAAATTATGGATTTTAATATATCTCTAAACAGAAAAAACTCCTCTTCTTTGAAGGATTTACAGTCTCTGGATCTCCCATGATGCATTTCCCTCAAAGAAAATCAGTCTAGCAGGGAAAAGTGACAGTTTTTGACCAAAATAACAATTTGGTTTGTTACTTCTTTTTTTCCTCCTGGTGGTGGTTTTTTTGTGGCTGGCGCCAGTCAGGTCTACATCAATAGGAAACAACAATACAAATGGAGGCCAGACTGATAGATTGAAAGCAAATCCCCTCCCTTAAAGCAGTCATCCAGGATTCTGTTCCAAATTTCCTTTTAAGAGACTTGGGAAATGGCTGATTAGGGCTTTTCTTGGAAGGGATGGGATGTTTAATGAGGGATATTGATGGATTTTGTGTCTGGTGATTGGGTTTTCCTGGTAGGATTTGGTAGAAGGATTAAAGAGGTATTGTTTTGTAATTAGAAATGTTACCCTTATTCAGGAGAACAAAAAATTGTGTCATTAGTACCATATGCTGGCGCTAGGTGCGCTTGTGATATCTAGTCTCTTTGTATCCTGGCATGATAGATCCATGATACTTCGAAGTAAGTTAGATTGGTTGTGTGTATGTTTTTATTCATGGATTGATCATGCCTGGAAGCAAGGGACTAGATATTATAAGCCTTTCAAAAGTGTACCTAGCAATGGCATACGGTACTTGACACTTTTTCAGGGTCATAGGTGTACTAAATATTGCCACTAGGGCAACATTGTCAGGTTCCTTGTATAAGGATATGTTTGATGTAGAGTTATTGTTTGGGTTTTGAAGCAGATTGAAGTGAAGTTGATGTTATTGTCTATATTTGAAGCTTAAAGTGATGCACCTATAGTGGCAAGATTTGGTACTAAAGTGAGATTTTTTTACTTTGTTTCCTGGATGAAGAATGTACAAAGGAACAATTTCTTCCTGCTGAAACTTTGTAACTTATTTTACAAGGTTAATGAGTCCAAAAATGACAATCTTAGGAATTGCTGCAATAGTGCTGATTACTTAATTACCTAATTGAAACAGTTATTTCAGTGTTATCAAAATTTTATCCTTTTGACTTTGTAAATTATCTGTCATTAACTTACCATTATCAGTTACTCCATTGTTATATTTCACTTTGGTAGTACTAACCATTACTCAAGTCCTATAGTTAACCATCACCTGACTCTTTCCAGTTCATACATGTAACAACTTAGCAATGACTTTAGTTAAGGAAACAATGGCAAAATGTAATCTAGTCAGTCTTATCTTGACCTTTGTAAACTTAATCTGTTATCTACTAGAAGCTATAGGACACTATGAACCTAAGTGCCATCTACTGGAGTAAGATATTAAAAATTACTTTGACACTATGACACTTACTGACCTCTTACACTCATACTAGTTGCCATTGTTCTATAGCATGCAAAGCCTTTTACCATAAGCCTAACAAGATTTTCATAACCATGCCATTACCACTGCAAATCTCCCATGCCACAAAAATAAATCTAGCAAAACAAACAGCCACAGTTGATGCTTGCCAACAAACCAATCATCCCCCATTCCTTCCTGAATAAGGTCAAGGCGCCCTCTAGTGTCAATCACACTCACAATTTGATCAAAAGGATTTACCTGTCAGTTATTTTCAGTGCTCAACTCACTCTGCTCCATATACTTTACCATTCTATTTTAGATGAGTGACTCTAGCTGCCCCCAAGCTCTCAGCATGCTTTCCAGCATAGCAAAAGCAGAAATTGCTTCACAATATCTCTTGTAACTTGAGGATGATTGGTGCTTTTAGTTAATTATTAAAGTGTACAGAAGTCCTTTAAGAGGAGTATGGAACTCCATGTTAAGGCTGGATTGAACAGAATTTCAGAACTAAGAGGTCTGGATTATGCTGTCTTCTGGTGACAAGCAATCTTTTTATTGTTGCACAATAGACATTCATATAGCAGTCCACTGTTTGAACTGAAGCCATTGTTTCATTGATTGGCTGGATAAGTTTATTTATTTTTTTGAATTTCTTCTCTAATTTACAAACCCGAAGGAGGATTAAAATAGGTAGATATAATTTATTGTTTTGCAGTTAATTTATTAATTTGTGTGTTCATTTAAAATCATTTTTCGACTCAATTTGCTAACAGCTGGTGCTGATATTCGCGAATATAGTTCTGGATTTTCTGTCTGGATTGCTGCAGTCACGTTTTTAGTTCACATGTAGCTGACCAGATGGCGCTAACTCAAAATTCAGTTTATCACTGACCTATTACTGGAGTTGCATACTCCTCTTGGACATTAAACAGATATTTTTCTCCTCGGCCTTTAAAATCGAACCTAGGGAAAATATGCTAAAATCCCTCAAGTTGGAAATGCTTTAGCCTGATGATGCAGTTGTTGTTTTGCTTGTAATTGAATCCGAGGCGTGTGTCGCCAACTCGTCGCCTCGCCTCGCAATGATGAATGGTGTCGCTTTTAGTGGAGGAAACGCCCTGGGCGCCAGTTCCCCTGAAATTAGCCTTCCCTGGCAAACTTGGCTGCAAACCACAGGGTCCAGAGTGCAGCTGGCCAAAGCTGTGATGGGGGATGG
>JAQGBF010000162.1:0-11198 GCA_034698245.1 Schendyla nemorensis | reverse complement strand
ACCCTGTTTCCTATTTCCTCTACTTTAAAAAGTTTTTTTCTGCATTGTGCTACTAAACCATTGGAAAAGTGAGAAGTAATAGAGAATGGTTTTATTTAATATCTGCCTATTTCCTCTATGATTTTGCTGACACCAGGAATTTTTTCTGGGTATTACCACACAATTGACACTTTGCTTTTTTCCTTGTCCATATAAAAATTCCAATGGTTTTCACTGGGTTTGAACCCACACTCTGGTCCAGATGCAATATGCTAACCGCTGAACCATCTGGCACCGGTCTCATTAAAAGTATATCTTTTGGTATATCATATTTTATATTTGTAATGCTACAATACAAGGATGTTTTCAAAAGAAACTCTTTTCATGCCTTTCATATAAAGGAATTTGTAAAGAAATATTTTTATTACAATATTTACACACAAAATTCCAGTCTGCACTAGTCCTGCCTGGCAGACATCAATGGTTTCTTATTTTACTACAACTTCATTTATGTTTCCTTTTTCCTGTATGTTATAAAAGCCATTCAACACCAAAAATACCATTCATTCCTATTTTCAGTGGCTTGGGCTTTTTTTATATTCATTTTTATTTTTATCAGGGTTAACCATATGCTGAAATGCAGCAATGACTTTCAAATGATTTTTATAATCAGAGTGGAGTCATTAGGTCAAAGTATAGGTCTTTACCCAAATCTATTAGATTACTGGTCATATGGTTCAATTCATTCTTTCCTCTTCATTTAAGGACTGATTCATGAGAAACTAATAGTATAATAGGTGTTGTAATGATATTTGTTGTTTTTGCCAACACAATATTATTCCAATTGTTGCTATATTACTTCATGTTGATAAGTATTGCTTAAGTGTAAAAAATCAAAACACTCCACCTTATTAGATAAATTGTTTATCTCATGATTTGGAGTTTAATACTGCAACAATGACGAGTCACAAACTATTTCATAGCTAACTAAAATAAGTAATAAAAAAAGTTAGCACTGGCTATTAAACCTTTTAAAACTACTGTTTATTTCAACCAAATAAAAAAGAATAATTAGGATTGGCAAAACCATTGGTCACTTATAGGTGACAATTAATTTAAGTCATTTTCACACAATCATAAAAGTAAAAGCTTATTTCTCTTCAAAAAAATCAAAACAAAAAAGCAGAATAAGTAATAATTATAACCACTGTTAAAAATTCCATATGGGCGCCCTGGCCTCCGATCAAGGCAAATGCAGATCAGGAACTAATGATCCCTGAAATTGAGTTCATTATGGTAGAAGTGGAAGGTGGCATACTCTTGTTATCCATCCACTCTTGGCTATAGTGTACTCCATAGGCGCCAATATAGGTGCCTAACTACCCTATACCCATAAAAGACATTTTAAATTTTTCTTGCCCAAAAAACCCTCACACAAGACCAATAAAACTAATAAACAGAAAGAATAAGGCCTGCTTTACTTCTGATAAAGCTCAACAGCATAGCACCTATTAGTGCCAACTAAAATAACCCATACCAAAACCCAACCAAACAAAACCAACAATTAAACCTCATCCGCTTCCCAATCCCAACTAGTTCTCCTCCACACACAAAATCTCCTCAAAACCAGAACCTTTTAAAACAAACAAAAAAAAAACACTCCTTCTCTTCTTGCACAAGAGTGATGTAGTACTACGAGTTTCAATTCAGTCCAAATCAGGTCAACCAAACCATGAAAAATCTCCATTGACTGCACCTCGCCTCCACCTTTTTTCCCCAACCTTTTCCTCCAAACTAAACCAACCAACCTGCTACCATTTAAATCCTCCAAACCCACTTCCCCTTCCCCCATTCATCCTTTATCCCAATCAACACACCCAAAAAACCCCAAAATCCGCCACCAGGGGCGCGCACACAGGAAAACTTAAAAAAACGTGGCAGAGAATAGATTTTAAAATAGACACTAGACCAAAAATTACGAGATTATATTTACGAGAAAAAAAATTAGACACTAGACCAAAAAATACGAGATTGTATTTTCGAGAAAAAAGTATATCGAGTTTTATCTTTACCGACGTAATTGGAAAGAAATTTATTTTCGAAATGCATAAATTATAGGTCATTTTCGATCGATATCATTCATTTGAGACTAGCTTCAACGAATGTAGGCAATATTCATAGCCTTTCGAAATAAATTTCAAGCCAACAATGTTCAACGTAATAAAACCTGGACTACTTTTTTTTCTCGTAAAAGCAGTCTCGTATTTTTGCTCCCAGACTTTTCAGTGTGTATTATTTCTTCTTGGCTGTGATGGCTCTATTAAAAAGTGGGCCTGTCGTTATAATTGATTACCATAACGCCAAGACCTGCTGTAATAACACCTTAATTGGCCTGGAGTTCAAAGCCTTCCGCCTGGGGTCGCCTTAGGGGAGTTTGGGTCACGTGATGCATTCTTGGGAGCCTTTATTGCCCGTGTTAAATTTGGGATTTTTGTGTTTTTTTTTTTCTGTAGTTCCTTTGGATGGAAGTTTGAAGAGGGTGGAGGGGAAAGTTGATGGAAGGTGGACACAGTTTGGTAAGTTTTAGTGTTAAGTTATATCTGCAATTTAGTATAGTTGTGTGTGGGAAGAATTGTTTATGCGAAAAGATTTCAGCTAAAAGTAACTTGCATAAAAAAATAAAACCTGTTTTGAATTTTTATTTTTATTATTTTGCATATAACAAAGTTCCAGGTCCTGCAGTCGTGCATAATAATAGATGGAGAAAAGACTAAATTTTAGTAAATAAAACCCTAATCAGATTAAGCAAAAATTACTATAAAAGTAATTTTAGTTCTGGAACATTGCTGCAATCATTTATTACAATAAGTACTTATGACAAAATAATTTTTTTTAAGTACTTTAAAAATTGGAAGATGTTTTTAGCAAAATATAAACTTTGTCATTTGCTCAGTGTTATCCTAATTTCTTTTTGTCTCCCTTTGAGAACACAGTAGAATCAATAGAAAGTCACAAACCAAGGTTACCACCCAAAAGTCCAACATCCTGCTAGTTAAGCGGAAATCAATGTTTACTAAAAGTGTTTATATTGAGTAAATGAACAAACAATAGATCTAGAGAAATGCATTTCTGTTAGATTTTTCATTTTGCTCATTGCTTTAACTTTTTTTTCATTTATTTGTTCAGCAAACTCACCCAGTTTGCATGCATGCCTGATATTATGCAGAGTTCTGACACCAGTCTGGCTGACAATGGGAATTGTGGCATGTTGGGAATAAATTGATATTTCTTTAAAGATTAACTTCAATACAATATGTCGGTGACCTCTGTGATTATAGCACATAGCACATTTTCATTGTTATAGGAGTGCCCCCTGGTGAGGAAAACCTGCATTTTGTGTCAGGCTGAAAGCAGAGGAATATATGCAACTTTCAAGCATTATAAATGTTTTGCTACTTTTCCTATTGATTAGTAAATAATTTTATAATATCTCCACATTGCTTCCACAGTGATTAAAATTGATAATAAGTAAATAAAAGCAGAACAATATTTCAAATGCCTAAGTTTGTAAGAATTCCCATGTTTTCCACCCCACCACAAAGTGCCAGCGGTCACTGCTAACAATGAGAAGCATTGAAGTTGCAACCGGCTTATACAGAAGCTAGTTTCAGTCCACTTGAGGATACGTGAAATGAGAACAGAAAGCAACCCCCTCAATGCTTCCCTGCATTGCACATCACCAATAACTCATGCTTCACGGTTTAACAGCTTCTTAATGATCACGAGTGCTTTTGCAATAAATCTCCACATTTCATCTTGAGAAATCTTATACGGAACCGACCTCGCCGCAATTAAGCGCATGACAATTAATTTTGCAATTTCAATTACCGTTCCGCAATGCCTACTCATAAATCATGTTTTTGCTAAACACTCACAAAACTAAATTTTAATTAGCTATAATATCTATCATATTTGTTATTTATGTTCATGTTATATTCGGCTTCAATTAATTAATTATAAATTTCGTTTTTTTTTTTTCTCAGCAGGTTGCAATTCGTCGCAGATTGCGCATCTGTATAATCTGGGACAGAAGCAGATTTGGAGTTCACCGCTTTTGAGTCAACTTGAATATGACCGCGTAACTGGAAATGACAGGAATCAACGGTTTTTTTCTGCGAAAGTAGAAATAGTTTAGAGTTATTTTAGTCGTGTTTTGCCAAAGACTTGTATCAAGTCATATGTAAATAATGATATAAAAATCAGTTTATTTTAACCTGCCAGCGTTCTTAATTCTACGCATGTGAAAAATGTAAAAAATTTTGGTCTGGTCAAAAACATGTGAAAACAAAACAGTGAAAAAAAATGATTTGGGTGTTCAAATTTGGGTGATAACTCCTATTATATTTAGGACTGTGTTAGGGCAGCTCGGATCTTTTTTGCGTCCTGGTTCAAAATTAAGCTAAAAAAAATTTCTTTTCTTTTGTTTTTTTGGTGCTTGAAAATTTTATCATGTGAAAAATGCGAAAATCAGAAACCTTTGTGATAAATATGAACAAGTGGCCAAGCAGCATTACTATTGCTGCAAGATATCGGCAGTTTTGTAGGTAAAGACAAAGAAGACACAAGTATTAGCAGGGTAAATGGTGAACTCATCAATGATGCATATGCATAGCAACTGTAATATTTACTCATTTTCAAAGTAAATGTTTGATTTTTCATTTTTAGGGGAGGGAGGGTATTAAATTCTTTTTACCAATTAGTTTAATAGATTTAATCTAGTCTAATACTTTGCCCAACAACACCATGGATACATTATATAACCATCAACCTACATACCCACTTCTACCCTAACTAAAATCACTTGAGCCATTTGCCTTTTTTAAATTCTCCATCTCTGCTTGCTTTAGATGTTCCACAGAATGTTACTCCCTTGATTAAAAATAAAATGAATGCATACAATTCTGGAATGAATTAAAACGAAAAAATCTTACTTTAATTTCAATGAAGTCAGGCTTTCCCAATTGCACTAGTTCTGCATAAGCAGCCATTTCTTCTACATTCCATGCCTTCACTAATGTCAACCTATACACAGTGCGCTGTCCCTGTAAATTTCCATAAAACATACGTCCCCATGTAATACAATGTTAGCAAGGTATTTCATTCATTGCAATTGTACCTTTTGCGATAACGCCTGAAGACTGCTTAAGAATCGTGGCCAAAAGTCCTTAAACAAAGGACGATCAATTTTCTTCAGACTGTCCTTAGTACTGGCGTCAACGCTGACATACAACTGGGTTACTGGACTCAGGTCCTTAATAGCATCCGGAAACTGTGCATTAGTAACCAAAAAGGAAGAGATTTTGTGGCCATGAAGCATGTCAACAAATTTATTGATCTCTGGATACATGATGGGTTCACCAACAAGTGACAAAGCGCAATGCTTGATCTGCATGCCTTCCGCGAGTCTTTCTTCTTTTACACCAGGCACACCTACAAAATGGAAATTGCTTTTAATTTAAAAATGCACCTTCTATTATGCAATCAAATTCATACCCTTAAATTCATTAATCATTTTGTAATGAGCCTGCATTGCTCTCTCCAAAATGACCTCTGGCTGGTCCATTTTCCATTTCCATTCAGTGCCAACTGGGTTTGAATGATGTCTAAAAAATTTTGAACTTATTATTCAAAGAATGTAAACTACAGCGGAGCAAAATACTAACCTCCAGCAAAATACGCATTTGTTAGCGCAGGCCAAACTAGGAGTCGTCTCCATGCACTGATGACTGGCAATACCATAAAAAGTATGCTTGTAACACCCGCCGCGACCGCGAAGCATGGATTTTGTCCAACGGCATAACTTGACTCCAGAATGAGACCCTATCAATTTATATCCTTGTTTTGTTAATGCAGTACGCAGCAAAGGAGTGATCATCTCTCGAGGTTCCTTTGCCAATTTTTTGGATTCGGGTTTGTTCGCCAGAGTTTGTCTGGCCATAACAGAGCCTATATCTTCCAGGTCTACTAATTCATTTTCTTCTCCGTCATCATCTTCCTCGCTAGTCTCTTCATATAAAATCTATAAAATAAAAGAATAATAAAAACGAAAACAATTTTTCTTGCATGATTAAAATACCTCTTCCTTTTTCTCAATTTCATTTCTGCAACAATTAGATTTAGTTTTGTCCAAAGCGTTCAATAAGTTATTCCTCCACTGTTTAAAATCATATTCAATTCCACCACCTTCACTTTCGGAAACATCTTCGTCTCCGCAACCGAGCAACATTAGTCTTTTGGCTTGTAGTTCATGTAACCAAGAATCTATGTTCTTAGCAACCTAAAAAAAGTTATTACAGCAATACATCAGTGAAATGAATAGCAAAAATTTGTATTTTAAATTTTCTTAAATTGCTATAGTAGAAAAGTTATTTTTACCAAATTGTAATTTTCCTTATACAACGAATTTCCAAGACCAAATACTGCAAAGGATAAACCCTTCAAAAGGGATTTCTGCACACGAAAATCATTTGCTATATCCTCAAGCCACTGGTAAAATAATTTAACATCTTCAGGTGGTTGTCCTTCTATATAAGTTGATACAACAAATATGCACAGCCTCTTATCTTTCATCTGCATTAAGAAATATTATTAAGATCATATCAAAATATTTACGTAATTAAAAAGTACTTACATCCTCGAGCAACAATTCCTCCGAATCACAGTTTTTTAAGTCGTCAATATTACATTTAAATCCATTAGTCTCTAACTCTCTTTTCAAGATCTCAGATAATTTCTGTTCAATATAATGACGAAGATCCATAAGACTAAAGAAAACTTATAAATTTTCATTTTTAATACCCGTGAATTTCCAGTTTGTGTTCCATAGTAAACTTTCACTTCTCTAATAACATCCCGACAGCAATCAGAAGAGTTTTCTTCACTTGACACTGTAACCAACTTCTCATCTTTACAACAAAATTCCTTTTCACGACATTCCACAGGGGTCTCCCTAACTTCCTAAAAAATAAAATGATATAAAAAAATAAATGATATCAACAACTATTGTTCGGCTTACACACAAAGTTTGTCAATTATAAATAGACTGCTTTGAAAAGTGCACCAGCGATTAATGAAACTTCTTAAGAACTAAATCTTGCCACTAAGTGAATTATTGCACTGTAAATTTTATGTTAAATTGTACTTACACCAGCGAGCATAGAAAGAGAGTACAGCTTTTCAATTAATAATTTTTTGGATTGTTTTCAATAACTACTAAGATTTTTTGTAAATTGTTAAAGACAATTGTTCATCAAAATACTGTACCTGTTTTTTATGCTCGCAGATATACAATTGCTGTATACTGAATTGTCAAGAATAACCCCTTCTGTATATTATCGGACCTTACTTTACAGTTTTGTTTTTTTTTTCTTCTCATTTTTACTGGTAACTTAAACAGGTAATTTAAACATTTAAATCATTGCACATCATTTCGAGGTGGTGTGAAGACATTAGAACGAGCATTTACAACCTTTCACATGGTCTTTGGGTGTAAAGTTTGGTCTAAATATGCGTAAGCTTTAATTACAAGTTCAGTGCTCATAAAATTTAAAGCACAGTAAACAAAATCTTTATGACATCAATTTCTACAGCACCATTCCATTCCTTTCTCGGACATTATTTCCAGAAACAAACCGCTCATTTCGGATACATATAACTAACGTTCGGGATTTATTGTCCGAGAAACTATCATCCAACAAATAATCAAATACAGTAGCCACAATATTTAAATCACTTACATCACCACCACCTTCCACACCAGCACTAGCTCTTCTATCGAAAACAAACTTGATGCTCAAGGCGCAAGCAATGGCAAAAATAAACGTAATGGACACAGTACCCCACCATAGCGACCTCGTCTTTTGAGAATCATCTGAAATCAGAAACAAAAATAAACATCCTGTTCGTTCGTTCGTCCCAAAACTTCAATTCAGAGCTCACTTGAATCTCTGGTATCGACTCTCTTAACTAAATAAGCGTTTACGATGAAATAAATTAGTAGAATCACGGCAAGGATCTTCAGCTTGCCCATACTTCTACTAAACCTCGTGGCATCCACACTTGTTTTAGTAAAGAAATGCGATGCAGCGTCATTGGTGAGGTAATGGCGGTGTTTCTCACGAGATGGCGCTGTGCAACAGCGACGAAATCGGATAGGAATTTCGAATAGAACCCGCGTTATTTCTCAGCACAGTGCATCAAATAAAAATAAACCCCACCACTTTTTCAAGGCAGAATTTATTACTTAGTATTGTTAAAAATTTCGGTTTCAGCAAGCATAAACAAGACTCTTGAGAAACATTCGAAATAAAGCCAAAAATAAACTTTTATCTGAAAATATCTCTTTGGAAATCCACTTGACTCGGGCAACGACTTAAAAATGCAACACAAACTAAAATTCAAATTTTGATGAAAAAATCTCTCGAATTTGCTATAATTTGCTATACTACTGTACCAATTGCATTCTTTATTCATCATGCCATATTTATTATTAACGTTCCCTTGCTGGAAGGAAGAAATCTACAAGTAACTGTTTTATTGCGTCATCATCTCATCATATTGAACTTTTACAAAAAATAATTTGCCTATTTCATTTATTTTGTTCTGAAATAAATCTTGACATAAAAAAAACCAATTTTTCTATTTTCTATGCCAAAAATGCATTTTCATTCTTCTCAATTATATATTTATACGCCAATGCAATAAAGTCAAATATAAACAAAACTCTCCAAACAAATCGCACCGATTTTAACAACCACTTTCGGTTTCGATTCGCACCAGCGCATCACCAAACTCCCTCACCAGACGTCGCTCCCAAACAGCACACGTGGCTAACCCACCCGAAAAACATTTCCCAAACCCATTTCCCCTTTTTTAAACCACCCCTCTAGCTCCGTAACCCACCTCCGCTTCTCCCAACCCACAAACGTCCCTCTGACCAACATTAAAACCAAATAAACCGCCCAAATCCCGCGCACTCTTTCCCGCGCATCGATCCATCACTCCAGGAACTACTTTCGCGCGCACACCGCCCTCCGTTGTCCGCCATTTTGGGTGGCGGTGAGTGGTACGCGACGATCGACGAGCTTGCAGCTGCTGACGTTGTTGCGGATCGAGAAAAGGGAAAAGCTACATACATCGGCGCCCGAGAAAAATACCTCCCAATCATGGCGCAAATATTGCCGATACGATTTCAGGAGCATTTACAGGTAAAACGCGAGTCGCCGCGATGTATTTGGACGAGTTGGTGGATCACAAAGGCGAGCATTAGGCTTAGAGGTTATGGGAAATGTTTACTCATAAATCTAGGCCTAAGTTGTAGAGATACGCCCCTCGGGGTGGTTTTTTTGGGAGAGGAAAAAAGGTTGATTGAGGGTGTGGTTGGGAGTTTGGGGGTGAAAAAGGTTGGGAAGGGATTAATGAATGGATGGATGAGGATTAAAAGGTTGGGTTAAAGAGTCGTGAGGTTTTGACATGTCGAAATGTCGTGGAAATTTTGCAAGTTGTGGTATGGTTTTTTTTTTAAATGTTGTAAGTGTTCAGTTCGTTTTCAGGTTATATTTTAAAGCTAACCGATACCACTACCAAATCGATATAGGTGCCGATAACATCAGTGCCTATTATATGTGCTGAAATTGGTATCAACAGTCTGGCAGTGCATTTCCATAGTTTAAAAATTATTTCCATGTCATAATTTATGACAGAGTTGACTTTAGCAATAGAAGTAAATCATTATTGATCTTTAAGCGCATGTTTATTATCGAAAGTTAGTATCGTTATCAAATAAAACGTTCATCGATATCCGGAACAGTGGTATCGGTAAAAATCTATTAGTATAATCAGAGTTGATGGATCCATCAACAGCAGATTTCTCTCGTTCAGAGCCTTTTTTGTAAAATATTAAAAAAAATTAATTTCATGGAAATGACAACTAGGCGCCTATAGGAATTAACTTCTACATTTCCAAGCTGTTCAAATCAATTTTTCTTTAGACGCCTAGTGTCAATTTAATTTCAGACCTACTTTAAAACGAAATTTTTTATGTAACACTTGACACCAAAATCAAAATTGTAGAAACCAACAACGACGAATTTACACCAAAGTCTTAAAGCACCAGCTCTCATTCTGCAACCACAGAATGAAAACAACAACACTGCTCAGAAAAATAACTCATCATGTCTCATCATATAAATGAACACTCTTTACATGACTCCTGAGCCTTATACTTACTTCAGTTTGGTCTTCACTGGCTTTGTCCTCTTCTCTTTGGGTTCTTACTGCTTTTTGGCCGTCTTAAATCTCGATCCTGCAGCAATGATGATTGAAATCCTCGCAGGCTGCCATTTTACCAGATGCAAGTAGTTCACTTTTCGGCCGACGGGTGGCGCTGTGATCAGTTTTTCTCCCGTGCTTATCGCGTGTTTTTCCCGGTGTTTATCGCGTTGCTAAGGGTCCTGTTCATTCGGTTGGTTACAGAGGTAAGTGTCATGTCCTCTCAATTTATCGTCCTAGATCGGAGCATGTCGTCGCCCGAATTAGTGGGTTTCGCGAAACTATTTTTTTTTACAGAACTATTGCACTGTAAACTTTAAAATCATAGTTGTGCTAAGTGCAGCCTTATTCAAGTTTAAACCTAGACCCGTAGCAATATTGACGCTTAGGCTAAATTGTGTGCTTTCAAAGCATTCCCTTTTTCACAAATATTAGTTGGTCATGCTTTCAGCTTATAATAGTGTACGATTCAATATTGCTACGAACCACATCTCAAATTAATGCCGATTTCCCACACAGAAATTCCTCTAGCCTCAGCTGCAAAAGAAATAAATAAGCATTCTCATCTCTAATCAATGAGTTCAGCTCAAACAGCGGATTCAGTCCAAGTCTAAACAGTGGACTTCTACTAACTTTAAAAAGATGGTTTGTCACTAGTAGGCAGCACAATCAGGACCTATTAGTTCTTAAATTCAGTTAAATCCAACCATAATATGGAGTTGCATTCAATGTGTTGCAACAAAACTATTATGTAAACATTTCCTGGTATGTATGAGCACGCAGCTGCTGCAATGAAGTAGCAACACCCCATAGCTCGAAATAACCGGTATCACACTTGTAAGGTTCCTCTTCGTCACTTCGGATCCTAGTTGGTTAAACCTTGTAAAATC
>JAQGBF010000161.1:0-11199 GCA_034698245.1 Schendyla nemorensis | reverse complement strand
AAACACTTTATAGGCCCGAGGCTTGAGGATAAGAGATATATTAGACCTCGTACAAGCCTCGGAAACTAATTTTTCCTTGGCTTCGCCTCGGAAAAATTAAGTTTTTTCGGCTTGTACTCGGTCTAATATATCTCTTATCCTCTCGCCTCGGGTCTATAATCTATACTTGTAGGAGGGAATAACTCTGCATGCTAGGAGCATAGGGTGTCATTCACAAACACACACACCCAATAACTAAAACAATCTTAATTGTTCACAGTTGCAGTTATTTTCCAATTAAATGATGGTTTTTGTTATTTAAATGTGTTTGTTAATGGCGCCTATGCTGCCAGTATGCAAAGCGAGCTTCTGTCACTATGCATGGCATTGGTGGACTGCTGAAGAAGAAGAAGAAGAAAAAGAAGAAGAAGAATAGGGCTTAGGGGCACAACTGTGACAGCATGGTCAAACGCGCCCAGAATTTACATCCTACTGAAATCAAATGACCGCCAAAAGATCACCAGTAGACTGAGCATGTGTTATTTCACACGAATTCTACTCTTTATTTATTCCCTTGATGCCAGAAGTAGCGGTAATGGTCACAAACTATGCTGTTAATTAAGTCATTTTGATGTGTGCATATTTCATAGACTGCTAATCTAGGTATTGGTTGATGTATGCATATTGCATAGACTGCTTATGGATTTTCTGATTTATGCATAGAAATTGCTAATGCATAGTGTTGTCTGGACTTGTTCAGTGTCAGTAATTTTCAAGTGCTCTGAAATGCTGCAAGCCAGCATTGCTGATATATTTCTGCACACTGGTAATAGCTTTGGCAAAAGCTTTTTTCAGAAACATTTTTCCTCCCGTATCAGATCTTGTATCAGCAATTCATTTCTTTTTTTTTCGGCTGATGCTGCCAATAGCCTATCAGGGCGCCTTGTGTGTACAATCCTTCCAATAAAAATTTGTCTCTGTCATCTTGGAACTGGGATCTCAAGAAGGAATAATACGAAGAAAAAATTCATTTGCCTATAAATCAATAATTGGTTATAGGACTATTATGTGAAGGCTTCGAGGAAGAGAATAAAAAATTTAATAAAAAAAGGAAAGAGTAGGTTTAAGAAATTTTCAAGAGATTTCCGACTTTAAGACAGGAAGTTTTTTTAATGGATTTTCAGAAATTAAGGGGGGGGGAAAAAAGATCACGTGATTCCAAGAAATGAAAAAGTTTTCTTAGGTTCCTCGGAGACTTCGCCGAAGAGAATTTTCGGAAACTCGTTGTTTGTAAATCATTAATTGATTCAAAGCCTATTAAAAAGCAGTTAGCATTCTGCATCTTTAAAATCAATTCAAGCGTATCCTGCGTTTTGTCAGAACAGACAGAATCTATATAACTCTGGCAAGCCCCTTAGTTTGCTCTTGTCACGAAAACCTATTTTTTTTTTCGACTCCCCGTGAAATAAATACGTTACTAACATCTATATCAGGCATAGAAATTGAATTGCCAATCTAATAAATATGCAATTCTGCCCCGGAATCCCAGAGCTAAGCATTATCAGATTTTTCTATTTGCCGTGTATGATTAAAGCCATGTTTATTGTATAGCAGATTCTTTGATGTTTATTTTTTTATGTTTGCCGGGGTTCTTCAGATGGGAATTGTGGCATTACGGTGGCAGAAGTCTATAAATTCCAGTTACTTCACATGTTGATTGGATTACGCGGTAGAGGAAGAGAAAAACATTTCTCTGACGTGTTTCTCCTTCCAATATTTATCGATTTTTTTCATCTCTCTTCCTTCAAGTTATTCAGCAAATTACTTTTCCAGACAATAAAAAATATGTGTAGCGAATTTTTTTAAAATTTTTTCTTTTTTTTTCGAATTTCAGAGTGGGTGAGAATGGCGAATGGGACAGCGGGGCGGCCATCCTAACCCCCACAAATGAATCTAGCTACGAAGTGAAGAATCTTCAGCCATTTACGGTTTATTCGTTCCGGGTTCAAGCCGTCAATGCCGTTGGTTTCAGCAGCCCCAGCAAAGAATCTTATTACATGGTCACACTTAGAGAAGGTCAGTGGAATGTATTCGTGACGTCATCTTTGTTTTTATTTTTCCTGGGGAATAAAAAAAAAGAGGGTGAAAAGAAGAAGAGAGGATATTAGGGAAACGGGGGAGAAAAAACTTCCCAAAAAACTCAAGTGGATGTTTGTTGAGAAAGATAAAATTAAGGGAAGATAAAAGTTCAGGGATTAAGCCATAGCAAAAACAAACGGTGATTATAATTAAGCCCGGGAAAAAATAATGGCTTAAAGAGGGCTGTAAATTTTTAAGTGTTTTTCTATTTTTTTTTCTTTCTCTTCTGTTTGCCTTAAAGTTGGCTTTTTAACTTGAGGCGTCTGCAGTTGCGATTGATTGGATGAAAAACTCGCGAACAGCCGCAAGTGCCATCCTCAATTTTTAAGGGTGAGAACTTGAAGAAACTTCGAAACTTTTAGATATAAAATAAAAAAGCAGTATAATAACTCACATACAATCTACTGTAGCGAACGCCTACTATTTACATTAAAGCTTTTATGTACCATATAGGTCCTGCAAAGGTCCACAACTTGGCTTTTCTCCAGAAGCTATGGCCCGACATAAAAATTTCTGTCTTTGAAATTGAAGAAAAGAAAAATTCATGTAAAAGGGGAATAGCCATAAATTATGCCTGCCAAAGCTATGCATTTTTAAATTAAATATCTCTCCCCCCAAGTCACGCCCTTGTCACACCTACCCACAGTACTCTTTTGCATGCGATCGGAACATTCTTTTAACGATTTCCACGCGAAGCGGCCTTCCTTGACTTCATTCGATACAAAAACAAGTATTTTCCATTTTGTTTCCCAGCGAGCGAAGCAAATTATTTTGTTTAGTAGTCTGGGCATTTATAAAGTTGCGCGCGAAAAGTTCCATGCTTTAGGTCTGTTCATGCCATTTGCACAATTCACACCTGCAATAAAGGGCGTAACATGGAAAGCATTTTAGTCTCCGATAACGTGTGCCTTTTCCCATGTTCGAATTTCGCATGCGTCACAGCAGTTCCAAATGTACTTACTGTACATTCATCCCATGTCACTTCCTGTCGCATTTTGGTTAAACATATATGCCCTCATCCTTTAATGTTGACATAATTTATGGACACTTGCAGGCTCTTTATAAATCATTGAGTTACTGCTATAAATCTTAGATATAATATGTAAATCCCTCTTTCTTGAAAAATTTCAAATTTTCATATATACTCATCAGAGGGAAATGTCTTGGAAAATCCCATTCAGCCATATTCTGCTATTCCTATAGCAATCAATATCTGTTAAATTATGATGCGCTTGCAGTTTTTAGCAATGAGATATTGGGATAGGTAATACATATAGTTTGAGTAAAGAAGTATTACAGTGGAGCCTGCTTACTCTATATTTAAACTTGCTTATAGTAAAACCGACAATGAAATAGATTTTAACGGTTCTGCGATTGCTTATGTTAGTTTATAGGAGCCAACCAAAGTTTATAGCAGACAAAGAACCCTCCCTTCCCGAAGAAGTATGTCAATTATCAAAATTTCATGGTAGCGCTGAAGCATTATGTCATTACCTTTTGCCAACCTCAAATGCAATTTGGCATCCGTCTTGGATTTGTGGAATCATTTCTCTTTTCTTCAACTGAATCATTCATTCCAATAGTTTGTAAAGATATTTATATAGGGATACTCTGCTAGGTTAACCTGCATTCTATATATTAAAAGCATACTTACAGCAGAACTAGTGATTTCGGATATAGTGTCAATCTGAATAGTGCCATTTATATCTTGGTCTCCAAGCCATCAAGTTCCATGCTAATTTTCTTAGTTATAACGTCAATTCACTTACTAAGTTACTTTAGCCCAGGTTCCGTAAGTGACGCTATATCAGGGTTCCACGGTTACCTCAAAGTTACCTCAAACGAGATAGCAAAGTTGAAAAATGCAAGTTTTGCATATTTTTTTCTTATATACGAAATCTCTATATGCATACATGCACATATTAACTAAAGATTATTTCCTACTATAATAGCTGAAATAAATGCTTGAAAACTGCACACTACACACTCTGTGCCGAAACTATCATATGAAATGCAGGAATTTGCTTTGAACATCTGGAAAATTACAGTCTGCTCACTCAATATTTCATTCTTATTGTGTTCTCCTTTAAGGCATCAAAATCGTAGCTGTCATGACTGAAGGTGCTTAATAAGCAGGCCTGCTGATTTTAATAATTAAGTTAATATCAAGAGAGGGCTCTGCATGGGCAAGATTTCACTTTAGAAAGTAGTAAAAAAAAGTAATGACTTATTGCTTCAGTTTACCCAGAGAAATTCGGTAAGTGCCTTCAGTAGGTTCTTTACTCTCTTCTGCTTATAATATCAATCAGGATAGATTGACGCTAACAGCTGACTGACATAGTGATTAAGAGACAAAATACTTTGATTTTCAGAAGTGGGCTTCACTGTGTTACAATATCTAACTTTATACTGTTTAGGTTTTACTGGTTTCTGACTTGTGTACTATTTGGGATCTTAACTTGTTAGATGGCGCGTTTGATTGCGCTGTCAATGCATTGTAATGTCCTGTTTTGTTCGCTGTTGTTGATTATCTGTTGTAGAATCATTCTAATTCTTGTTTTGTTGTCGTTGCTCTTATTCGATTTGCATACAGTGCCCTCTGGAAAACCCGAGATCGTGTCCGCCCACAATGCCAGCGATTCGTCCATTCATTTGGAATGGACACCGCCGGACAAAAGCACCGTCCACGGCGAATTCCTTGGATACAGAATCACATTCCGCCCTCGAGAGCAGACAGACCAAGTTGCACAAGAAGTCGTACTACGGGATCACACTGCCACCGTCAGTAACTTTATAAATAGCTCAATTAAACCAACCGAATTCCAGAGCTTGCTCTGTAGAACGCTAACGGCATTCAAAGCAATTAAGACTTTCAAAAAACTTAATAGAGATTTAAAGTTCTTAAAGAAAAGCGGCTAATGTTTTCGAACTTCCTCTATATCCTCTATATTACAAATATTCGGTATTGCAAGTTATAATTTTTTAAATTCGAAAGTAATCACTAATTGCAACTGAAAATTGATTTGTTCCTCCTTTCTGCTGACAATATCATTCCAATTAAAGATGTCGCTTTCACTAGTAACTCAGTATAATTAGCACCACGTCCTGTGAATGAATTTATGGATTCCATTCCCATTCAATTCTTCTGAATGCCAATGGCATTTTGACAGGCGTAAAATGAGTGGATGTAGTATTTCTTTGAGGAAAGGTGTTAATTATGTACTGATGAGGTTTCATTTCTTGCCTCTTGGCTGAATTTTTATGGAATTAGACAGACACACTAAGACCCTCATTAAATCTATCTTAATTTTTCATTTTAAAATTTCAATGTAGATGACAATTTTTCATTGGAGAAACTTCGATTTTTCTACATCTGAAATCTGCGAAATTCTTATCGAATCGCTATCGTGGGAATAAAAAGCGGTATTGTTTTAGATTTTAGATATAAAACAAATCGATAGCTATTTATTTTTTGCCTCTGGATATTCAAGAATGCCATGAATACTAACGTTGACTGTGTTTCCTAACCGATGTCAGATGTTAGCAGGCGGCTCTTATCTCTCTTACCCTTTTAGAATTTTAGAAATTTTTTCATGGCACCCAGTGCCAATAAAGAGCCTTTTTTTTCTGCAACCAGATGTCATATTTCTGTTGATATGAGGCATTAAGAACAGTCGCCCGAAGCGAAATTCTTCGCTCGCAATTAGCGCATACAGTTTCGCAAGTTTTCAGAGCTATGCGGAATTTACGGAAACTATTTTTTATTAAATATTTATTTTTCGGCTAATGACACGTTGATGATTTCTCTGATAAAATATTGCTTTTTCTTTAAAGTATCCGCCAGAGATTCATTAGAAATCTGAGAATGGGAATGAGAAAGAATAGAAATAAATTATCATTATACATAGTTGTTGAATAATTGCTCATTTAAGGAAGAACCCCTGGAACGGAGACAGTCCTTAGAGAGATAAGATATTGCAAAATGAAAATGAATTTCTGCCTGGAAATTAAAGGCATTTGTATATTTTAAGCCGAGGTAGAGAAAATGGCACAGTTTTTATAAGGCCTAGCAAGAGAAAAATATCTAAGCTAAAAGTAATGGGTTTTTCTCAAATTTGGCTTGAGTTCCTTCAAAACATTAATAATGCTGTTCCTGAATCATAGAAATCATTTGCATGCAATAGGAAAAAGTTATTAGTTTTCAACATGAGCATTTGTTTCTCTGCAGTAGTCATAGAGCTGAAAACCTTCTGACAGACAGTTTTCTCTTTGTCTTACTATATTCAATTTTCTTTTCTTTTCTTGCCCATAAAATGGAAAAAGTTTCATTAGCAATATAGGTTATTTTTTATGAATTTCTTGATAAGTTGTAAAACATTTTTACTAACTGAAACTGCAAATTTTTCTTCCTACATAAAAGTCTCTCGAAAATAGGTACTAAATAGTAAAAAAAAATTATAGAAAGTCCTTATTTTATTTCGATAATTAGCTTTTCTGAAAGTAGATTGTGTATTAGATTTAGTGTGCATGAAATATATGCAATTCCAAAATATAACCGCTTAAATACGTACAGATACAGTTGATAAGTTTATTTATAGACTAAATTTAAGACTTTTTATACTAATGTAATCCTATAAGTTTTTTTTTATCAGAAAAAGGTTTAATTATACAAATAAAAAAACAGTAACAGAGATTCCATTATCTTTTCCAAAATAAGCTCCTCTAAGCCTCCTAGAAAAAGAAAATAATAAGCTCTCATAAGTATCGGAAATACTGGCAAATGAATATTTAATATTGTATCTGATTTTATTCCAACCATCTGGCAAAATAAGAGAAAAAAATCCTCTTAGAATTTCCTGGCATTAGTTGTATTCTCCAAACGAATGTTAAGTTCCACATCAGATTTAACAGTCATCAAGTTGAGCAAGGATTGAACTCAACTTGAGATTCCGATGCCAACGTACACTACTAATCACTACGCAAGCATCTGCCTTTAAAGATAACATATAAAGAATTAATACCTAATAAATAGTAAACAACTGCAATGCCCCATTTGTCAAAGAAATCTGTCTCTAAGCAAAAGCAAGTCTCTGCATAGAGTTGTTTTGTGCTACTTTTGCTTGTCCATTTCCTGCTAGGAAACAAAACACAGATACTTGACTTCAGAAAAACCCAAGCCTTAGCCACTAATGCTCGTGCTCTTAGCTCGAGAAATAGCGGATTCCTTGTTTCCCCACAGAGCAACACATCCTTGTTAAAAGTGAACTTTGCAACTTTGGCGGATAATGCGCTTTTCCTACTTGAGTTCGTAAGGTGAATTAAATCTGCTCATTATGAGGTTTCCCCCTGCTGAAAAGTTAATAAGGACAGTAATAATATTGTTAAAGAGACTAAGATGATTTAAAAGTAATATCTTATGCAGTCATTACAATCTAATCTCCAGTTTATTATTTTATAGAAAAAAATGCAAGATCAGAATAATTTTTATTGAGCGCCAAGAAACAAGTTTCGATGTAAAGTCTTTTCTTTTCTGGTTTTATGTATACACAAGAGCTGAATTTGTTTAACTCCACAACCCTTTTCCTGTTTTCCAAGATTTTGGCATGTTGACATACTTTTATTTCCAGTTTTCTCTTGTCTCAAATAGAAATTTACATATTTCCTGACTCAGTAAATAAGCTTTATTCAAACAAAAATCCAGCATGCAAAATATTAAAGTGCAACGTCTCGCCTTTTCCTCCTGTTTTTCACTTCACCAAATGTTTATTTGCAGTCTGTTCCGCTTTGTAACCCAAAACACCGAAAAAAAAAATCAACCTAGGGAATTTATTTTCTACTTCAAAAACATGCTCCAATCTTTTTTAATTTGTTTTCTCCTTTACTTTTTTTGATCCTTTCCTTTTGCGGTGGATGACAATATTTTTTCCTGTTCTTCACGCATGACCATTTTCCCACTATTTTTTTTCTGTTATCGCTTGAGTTTCACCAAACAAATCCTTTTATACATTTTTAATAATTTCTCCATCTATCTTTTCCTTACAATCAATTATAATCTAATTATTTACACCGTTTGCTTCGATTTCGAAAGCGCCGCTTTTCAGACTTTTACACACCATTTATCCTTGCTTTCTTTTTAACTGTCAAAACAAAGTAAAAAAAATGAAAAAAGTTAAAAGAACGATTTGTTGGATGGGTATTGCTTATACGTGATCTATAAGAAGAGAAGCTGGGTTATTTGAGCACAGGAAAGGAATGATGGTAGAAACTGATAAGTTTGTAATTATAATGTACGAGTCTAAGTAATTTGACATTCTAAGGTCACAGTAAAAAAAAATTAGGAAAGATGTTTTCATCAATAAAAAATAAACTTTTCACTTAGTGATTAGATTATAAATTGCATTATTAGGAAAATAACTCTATTAAAGCGAGTTTTACTGTATTTTTAATTGCAGAACAATCTAATCCATTTCGAACTTCTGAATATGAATTTTTTTTTATCGATTTAGAGGAATCCATAAGAGCACACCCATAAAAGTGTTCCTCGCTGAAAGTATTTTTTTGACAAAACAATCAATTGAATTTTTTCATTATTGTTCCCTTTGAAAAACAAATAGTATTTTATCTCTTCAGCCCATCTTTCTTCTGTCTTCTGTCATTCCTCCATTTTTTCCTCCCACCCAAATGTCTTCTGCCTGAAACCCTGGCGCCCCACTCCATTCCCTAAATCATTTTTTCCTCTCAGAGAAATGTCTGTGATCTATTTGTGCTTTGAATCCTCCTATTTTTTCTACAACATTTTGTGTCAAAACAGCGTTCTATGCTACTAGATTCTTTACCAAGAATTTCTCTAGAGGTTTCAGCTTATACTTCTTCTTATACTCTCTTCTTTGATGACCTGTCTTATTAAAGATGCCCATGAAATGGGACCATAAACAAACCCAGTCTCTTAATAAAAAAATTTTCTATGAAAACAGAAGCTGCAGTCATTTCTCATTTAATAGCATTATAAATTGTGTCATACCTCACAATAGCAATGCACAGTTTCGCTATTAACTCTTTTATTAATGCTCCATGAAGAAATGGCGGCCCTGTAGGGGGTCAGCCCTCCTACTGGAAATTTTACCGCTTTGGGAGATTTTTAGTGTGTTACTTCCACGGGATCAATAGTCTTAATTCCACTCCGAAAGAATGCCACTTTCGGATTTTGTTGTTATGGTTGCATATGACCTACAATATTCGGGGTCAGAAGCAAGTGTGCTAATCATACTGAGTTACCAGCGAGGAGAAAATCCTATAGCCCTATATGAAAGTTGCTCAAAATCCTCGTAAATTTACTCACGCAGCTACTTTTTATTACTTTTGAGTTCGATACTTCCGCGTCATTAAAATCATAATTTCGATTAGCTCACATTAGACATTGAAAAAAAAATTCTGCCAATTATTTACGAGATTTCTTTTTACGAGAAACTATTTCCTTCTCTGATACTATTGATTAGAAAGTTATTTTAGAATTGCATTAGGTATCTTTAAATAAAATAATCATTTTATGACATGTTTAAACAAATGTGACCCTTTATAGGTCACATTTTTCCAATACTCCAACACATGTTGGAGTATTTTATTGCATTCCTATAATGAATTTTTTGCCAACGCTGTAAAACTTGATATTTTTCCGTAGAATAAAGTCTCGATTTTATTTATTAGACACTGTAAAAATTTTCGTAGTGTAAAAAATCGATTGTTGACTTTGCTCAATATTGGCTCCGCAATCGTTAAAAATATTTTTAAAATAGTGATTTCAACTAAAATCACTGAGGTTTGTGCATTATAAAAATAAATTTTCATTTAATGTTGTTAAAAAAAACCCTGGAATATTTTTTTTTTTCGTAAAAACAGTATAATCATCTTGTTACGAGATAACTTTCAGTGTTTAATGAGCTTTTCGTGTCTATTACAAAATGCGTACGAACTTTTTTCGCAACTTCTTATCACTCAATATCAACGTTCCAAACCGCTTCCATTTCCAAACTTGAACTAAACCAACTTTTTCCTTTCAATTTCAGACATACACCATTCAAAACCTAGAGACATTTACTCAATACGTCATCTCAGTTCAGGTGTTCAATCCGGCGGGGGCGGGGCCGGCCAGCACGGTCGCAGCCATGACGGACGAAGGCAGTAAGTATACACCCCAAAAACAAAAATCTATTAAAAGGATCCGCGAACTCCCCGCTAGGCGGCTCCATCAGCTGGCTCATCTTTGTCACAGCATGAGACTCAGGAGCCACAGCCACCAAAACAAACCAAGATGGAGCCCCTACCCGGCGGTAAGCGAGTCCCAACCCCGAACAGACAATCCCGCAAAACAATGCGCGAAATGCGCAATTCGTTATTGCGGTGCATTGCGGGGCAGCATCCGGGGTGCTTTCTCTAAAATTCCCCTTTCGATGCTTCTTCCGCACGTTGCGATGTCTGCCCTCTGTAGGCCTACTGTCAAGAGCCATTCGTTGACCCCGGTGTGTTTTTTTCACGTGTTTTCCAGTGCCCAGCAAGCCGCAGAACCTGAGCGTGGCCCGCACGACCGATTCGATGCTGCGCCTCGAATGGAGCGCACCTGCCCTGCCCAATGGCCTCATTCACGGTTACAGGCTGTATTGCCAGCACCATAACGTGACGGACATCCGGACCATCAGGAACCCTTTGCCCAAAATGGAGTATCATCTTACTGACCTCGGTATATAGGGGAAGGAGTTGGGTTTTTTTTGGAGGGTGGTATTGTTTTCCTTGAGATTTTTCTGGAGGAGTTGTTGCCCTTGAGGTTGCCTTGGGTTTTTCAGGAAGGGCTTTGGAATGAATGAATGAAGTGAATGGGAAGGAAGGGGTTGTGAATGGAAGTGTGGTTGGGAGTTGTGATAAGGGTGTGAGATTGTTAAATGGGTTGTTGTAGAGGGGTTTGGAGTGTGGTTTCAAAGGAATGTTTGGGTTTGGAGGTTATGGAAAAAATTGAAGACAGAAGAAAGATGGGCTGAAGAGATAAAATACTATTTGTTTTTCAAAGGGAACAATAATGAAAAAATTCAA
>JAQGBF010000160.1:0-11204 GCA_034698245.1 Schendyla nemorensis | reverse complement strand
ATTTGTTTCAAACAAAACACCAGAAAAAATAAAATAAAATAATAATTTAATCTAATAATGAACTTATAACACTTATTGCTGAACTAAAATCGCTAGGCTTTAGGCACTCGGGATAATCTCAAGACCAAGACGTTCATATCATCAAGGATGCAAAACATTGCTAACGAATATTCTTGTTGGTTTTCCTTACTCCGAATTCCTCTCCCTATATGTTGAAACGTCGGACGTAGAGGTCGAAAGCCGATGATATGAGCGTCTTGGTCTTGAATGTATTCCAAGTGCCTGAAGCCTAGCAATTTTAGTTCAGCAATAGCGGTAATCCGACATGTCATTTCGCATTTGCCGAATGTTCGTAATACGTGTAGAGAAAACTGCCTTAATGAAATGATGGACTAATTGCATAGGATATATATGCCTACGGTGAGATATAAATACAATTAATACGTACGGTATCTATACGTCGTACAGATACGTACCGTATACACCAAACCAATGATACTTGAAGCTACCAATCCAAAAAAATCTAGACACCTGAATATTTTAAATATTATTTACTATACAGTTTCCAGCAACTGTGGCCTTTTTTTGAGGAACCACCTTGCCTTTGCATGGAAATTAGGAAAATGACAAAACCTAATTGAGCAGTCCGGCTCAAGACTAAAAAACCCGTAAACGAACGGAAATTTCTTTTCTAAATAATCTGCCTGCTCAAAGATTCCAACCAAGGCAGATTATCTGGCCTTTATTTATTATTCCTAAATTTGAAGAATTAAAACTTTATTTTTTCGAAAACTAGTATGAATCTCGTTCCTTTCCTCCTGTGAAATACTGCTTTCTTGCGATGCATAGGGCCACTGCAGAGAAGCTCATGTTGCCTTGGTCGAAATTAAAACTCTTATCTTATTGATTCCCTGCCGATCATTTGCCGACAAATGCTTTACCTACAGCTAAAACCTACAACCTTAACTTCCAGAGTCTTCAGTTTTTCCACGAATATCTATTAGGATAGAGTTCAAGGATTTTATACAGTGTAATTTGCAAAATAAGATACCGGTCCGTGGCATCTGGACTTCACTGCAATTACCAGGTTTAGGACCTCAGCAGGATTGAAGTAAATGTAAAGTAAATTGTGCACTTTATAGCATAAGCAAGGTCATACTTGACCACATCTAGTTTATGCCTCATTATTTCTGGGAAACATTGATTACATTTGATTTGATTCATTGAGTTCCCAGTGTCCAAACTTTGCAGATTAGATTACACTGTACTAAACCTTCCTAGTTTTTTTTTAAACATGCATGGACATTTTTTCAAAACTTTAAAATTTAAAATCTTCCTCCTATGAAAACTTCGTGATTGTTCCAATTCAAAGTTTCAAAAATATTTTTGTTTTTAAATTGCTTTGTCTTTTGCTAACGTTTTTGAAAAGCTTAGAAAAAAACAAACAGTAAATTTTTATGGCCTTATCTTCAAGAAAAGTAAACAAGAAATCAACAAAAAGTTAAAAAAAAAAGAAATGCAAGCACACATTTTATCTTTTAATTATATATGGTATATGCAATCTTTTGCCGAGACATAAATTTGTATGCAAAAAAAATGAGTCCGTTAATTTATGGACACCTGGCAACAACGTTTTGCCATCAAAATTGCTCCACAAGGTAGTTAGCAACAGATAGGTAGTTATTTAATGTACAATAAAATAAAACAAATAAAAAATACAGCTGAACGCTCTTATACCAACAGTGACTGTTGCCAAATTTAATTTTAAATCTATTGGCATAAAACCCGAATATAATGCTATATCTGATGTCGTTGTAACCAGGTTCAACTGTATAACTCATTAATTTAAATTATCCTTAAAAAATTATATATCCTCATTTATTTGTGTGAATTATTGCTCATATAGGTAAATAGCACGTGACCATATAGTTAATCGTTTGCCGTCCAGGTGGCGCCACCTCTCTTTGAAAAAGCATGTACTGAGGTGTTGTTGTTTGGAGCAACTGAAGCTGTTCTGTTTGGCTCTGCCAAATTTGCCGCCAACATGTTTCTTTCAGCAAAGCATCGCGTGTGGGCAATTTAAAGTTCGATCCTAACCTTGTAGCTCCAAAAATGTTCGTCTGAATCTGGAATGAAGGTAAGCAACTCTTTGCATGAGGAAAGAAATATATCACTTACATAATTATGGTTCAGAGCAAAACTCAACACCAACAGGTGAGTTGAAAGCAACTTAAGTTTGTCTATGTTGAAAGGGACTGTTTTGCAATTTTTTTATCATCTGGCTTTAGTGTTGGGATTTCTTAAAAGTTTAAAGAAGTTATAAAACTTGTAGAAAATATTTTTATTGTTCAGAAAAGTGGATAGCAAACTTGCCCCATAAAACAGAAGTAAATTAACTTCTGGTAACAAAAGCATTTCTGAAAGACTAAGACTAATTTTTTGAACAGCATTTTCTTTGCAGTTTATATAAGAGATATTGTGTCATTGTACTAATTGTACTAATTGTACCAGAAGTACTTCTGATTGTACTAATTGTGCACTATCTAAGCTCTTAGTGTCTAGACAGTGGATGCCTTATACACAGTAAATATACAAGTAGTTTACAAATAAACACAAGTGGACTATCCAGTTTGTTACAAGAAATTAATTTTAAAATGGCCATGTTATGACAATAAGAACAACCAAATAAAGTTGAATACAACAACCTAAACTGTTCAAGTTGTTGCACTGAATATAATTGCTGATCTGTTTTATGAAGGACATTCAAAATAAATTCAAAAATAAAAGCAGAACTTGTAATGTTTGAACCTGACATTTTTTTTATAATAATGGCTTTGTTATTCAGGTTTTTCTGGCTGCTTGTGGCTAATGAAATAATAATGACTGTGTTTTCTTAATTCATTGAAGTAGGTAAACAGGAAGCTCTATGTATGCCTATCTGCTTCTCAAACAATTCTGGTGTTAAACATTTACTCAGGTCTTCAAATTAAAGCCTTTGGTTTTGTTTTTGTTAAATGGTATTTAGGGTTGTGGTCATTGGTTTGGTTTACTTTTCTTGTCAACCAGAAATCCCAGCTGACCTGTTTTTTTAAGTTTGGTTTGGACTTGACCTTACTGTGAGAACTTGACTTCCATGGGACAGACTTGTTCCTTATTTAAACTTAGTTTTTGGGTGCAAGTTTTACAACCTTAACAGGCCTTTAAAAACTAAGGTTGAATTTTATTTGGTGTCAAAATGTATCCAGTGACCCTCTCTTATTATTGCTATCTATCCCAAAATCCCCCATTTCCTTTTCCGTTATTTTTTTTTTGGTGATAATAGAGGAAGTGGAGGTAAATAATTCATTCATGTATGGTAGTTTTGTCTGGAGAAAGAAAAAAAAATATGGAATACCAGTTTAAAGGTAAAAGGGGGATGTCTGGAAACTAGTTTAGCTCATTTGTGACACCTGAAGGAGGAGGGTGAAAACAAGAAAATTATAGATTTCTGAGGATTTCTGGAGATAAATGTGTGAGTTTAAACAAGATGTTCCAAGAAGTGAGTTAACTCTTCCCTTTCTTTTGGCTACTTGATGAGTTTATTTTTTGTTAGATTTTCTCACAAAGAGAAGAAAATTGTATTTATTATATCAGTTTCTTTGTTCGTGCAGTGTTGGAAAAGTGGATTTAAGGGGAGTAATTGGTGGTACACCTTGTATATCCTGCAGATTACAATTGGGAAATTCTTCACACTGAAATAAGGACAGCTAAACAAAAAAGAGTAAAAAAGATAATGCCTAATGAGTTAATTTGATTTTACTGTTTTTTTTTTTCTTTTTTTTTTCTTTTCCAATTTTTTTGTGCATATATTTACTTTTAGAGTTTTTGAGATTTTGAAAAAAAACATATCTTAAACATATAGCTAACCACTATAATTTATAATTACCTTATTGGCAACGTTTTGCCTTTATCAGGCATCTTCAAGCCCACATTCTCCTTACAACAGTATTACACTTTGAATCAAGCATTGTATAGAGTTTAATAGTATAAATTATTAAGAATAACTGGAAGGTTCCCACTTGTTTCTGAAATCAAGTGTCATAGGGTATAATTTAAACCAATGTTGGTGGCAATTTTCTGAGTCTGAAAAATTATAAAAGCGACATCTGTCGTATTAGTGTTTTGTGGTCTTAGAACCATTATGTTGTTGTCTGTAACCTATGTAGTCACTGCAACGCTGACTGCAAGCTCCTTGTGTAACCTAAAAGCCTTACTTACTAATTAAAATAAATTAGGCAGAAATTAAACTTTTCATATCTTTTTTTTTTTTAATAAGAAAAACTCTTGAACTACCCCTTAGCATCTCAGTCTTACAAAATGCATTAGGGCATAATGTTTGTTCTGGTACCCCTTGAATACCCAGACAATAAAAGCTATTGTAATTTTCTCATTCAGATTCATCATGATTTGATAAAATTGCATAATTTTCATCGGAAACAATAACAATTATTTTTATTTGCATGGAAATATGTTTGTGAATGTAAAAGAATTCACTTTGCCTTCTAGCCAAAGATTGCAAAAAAAATACATGGCTGGAAATTATTCACTTGCAAGTTTCTTTATCTATCACAGGTGAATATACATTTTGTCTTGTTACTGTACTTGTATAAATTGAGATTAGATCATTAATTGATTAATGATACAACTTCCACTTAAATCATTGCATTTTTTATACTTTCATCATGTCATTGCGCTCCACTTCAGTTTCTAGAAGTTAATTTACTTCTCAGATTAGTGTTTAATTACTTTGTATTGCTAAACTAGCTAAAAACAAAAATGTCCTAGTCATTGCATTTACCATTACATTTTAATTAAGTGGTAAAAAAAAATTCTCTTCAGCCATCCATTCAAAAACCATCATGAAATAAAATCATAATGAGGGAATGAATATTAATAAGATCGATCTTCCACTTTTTTGTTGTCAGTGATTTATTATTCTTCTTCTATTCCAGCTTACTCTTCCCAAACCACTTCCATCCTCCCTCATCAAATCCCAACATCTGATCCCATTTCCACATTAAATATTCATGACAATAATAACAAGAGGAGAAATTACCCTGTGAGAATGATGACAAATGAAATGACTAGGCCAAATTTTTATTGGCTTAGGTAGGGCTTAGCATCTACTTTTAATGAGTTTAGCAACACAAAGCAATAAAACATCACTGTATACTAATATATAAAAAATGAAAACAGCTAAATAAAGCGTGGGTGCAATGACATTACAATGCAATTAGAGACTATGTAAAGCATACAAGGAAAAAGTGTGCAATGATTAAGTGAAAGTTGTACCATTAATCAATTAACGGTCTCACCTGGATTTTTAAAATGGACCAATCCTAGCCACCTGCCCAGGCAAATCTAGATGAGTCACAAGACAAAACTATATTGACTTGTTGTATATGAAGTACTCTGATGGGAGAGCAAATAGAACTTGCAGGTGAATATTCTGTGGGTTTTTTTTTTGTCTTTTTTGCATTTGATTTTTGTTTAAGGTGGCATATTTAATTGGTTTTCCATTCACAAATTTGTATTTCCTGCTGGCAAAAATGATTAATTGGCATGTTTCCTTAGTGAGAGTCTGGAGGGAAGTCCCATTGAGTCATGCTGAATATGTGAATGAAAAAAATACAGAAGTTTTTATTGTTTGGGGTACTTAGGAGTATAATTTAAGGGAATTGCACAGGAAGAAGGAATGCAAAAAAAATTGGGTAATCTGATTGTGAAGCGCATATGTTTTGTTTTTGATGAGATGATTATGTATAAAAATGATTTGATGCATTGGCTAGATGTATAGTGTGCATGTGCATTTATGGTTTTGCTAAAGGATAGTTGAAGAGGTTTTATATTTAGAAGCCAAAAAAGGTTTGTTTTATATCTAGTTTTATTCTTTCCATTATTAATAATTATTTCAAAATTTTGTATTATTGATATAATTGATAAGCATAAACACTGATAAGCTCAGGAAATCCAGATAAGGTTTTATTATTTTTATTGCAATATGGGTTAATGATTAAATTGAAGTTCATTTTTTTAATGAAAACTAATTATATGTATTTCCTTAAGTCTTTCCTTGTGCCTTTCATGTTTATTATCACTAAACTTCTTGGTGTCTTTCTTAAAGAATGCTTAGTTATCTTTTGAGCTAAAATTTTTAGATGTTAAGAGATGATTCTTTAAATATTTCACTCATTTAGATAGAAAGTGCTGAATTATGATAATTTTATGAGACCCGCTTACACTGAAACTTGTGTCTCTGTGTAATCTTTCTGCTATGCTATGTGCATGGTATTCAGTTAAATTGGTAATTGCTTCTGTCATTTGGGTTTGGAATCTTGGTACTATCTCACTGTGACATTTTTTAAGAAAGTAGCATCTACTCTTGGTAGCATGCTTAATTTAGTTTGTGGTATTAGGGATTTTGTATTCCCAAGAGTTTAGCTTAATAATGGTAAACTCAGAAGAGGCAATTGAATTATCCTTCCTTAATAAGTAAGGAATTTTGCGCAGGTTAGACTTCACTTACCTCATACTTTTGACATTATCCCTTATTCTGTTAGGCTAAAGTAGAGATAAGTAATAAGTTAAATGCAGTTAAGTGCAGCTAGTGAACACCCTTTTACCTTGATGGAAATTACTTTAAGCATAATAGATTGTAACAGCAATTACTTTCTAAGATGGTTGAGTGATTTCAGTAAATAAATTAGTCATGTTCATTGAAAGCTTAACTGTCTAGACAAATATGATGTTGCGTATGGTAAGAATCTGATAATAAAAAAACATCTGATGATTTCAAAATCCTTTATTGCATCAAAACCTTTAAGTGTAGGTTAAAGGAGCACTTGTTTTGTAGAAAATGTTTTATTTATAAATTCAAAACATAAACTTCTCATAAAACTCTGATAAAACAAGATTATAATTATACCACAAAGTTGAAAAGTTTAAGGTAAATTTAAATTACTTATTTAACCTGTAAATCTGTAGCAATCTCCTTTCTGCACAGGCCTACTATTCTCACTTTGGTGACCATTTCTCTATTAGCAATGGCAGCAGAGGAAGATAAGCTATAATCTTAGCAAACAATTTGTAGAACCTTGATTCTTTTGTGTGGTTTTTGTAATAGGTAATTTATGGCAACTATTTGACTTTTATGATCTAGGATTTAGTCAGAATTTAGTAAATATATTTTTATGACAGTGGCACTTGTATACAGCCAATGCTCCAAGCCATAATTTAACAACTTCATGATAAATTGGGAATTTTTAGGTAAGGCACGTTATATGCTTTAAGAGATAGATGAAAGAAATGCTGGAAGTTTACTGGTAAGTCCAGTCACTGACTGTTGACTTATAAGTATTTTATGACTTCTATCCATTCAAATGCAAATATAACTAACTAGACTATAGTGTATGATGCTTTGCGCATTTTATTACAGTTAATACAAGGAATTGATAATAGTAAACACTAGTATGGAAAAAAAGCTACCCAAACAACTCATACACATTTCATAACATTTCATAACTTTCAAAAAATGCATTCATCCCAAAGTGCAACAATTATCATTTCATCATCTTATCATACAACACAAAGACCCTAACCATTATCACCATCACTTTATTCCAAAAAATGCCAAAATTCCTGTTCTGACGTCACCTTTATCACCAAGATGATAAAACCCATAAAGCATCATCAGACATGACAAAACCAGTTCTTCTTCAATTCAATCTCCCATTGCAACACTCACACACAGAACACAGCAGTGCACCATAGAAACACAACCTACAACACACACTGCCACAATTAACTTCATTATGTGTGTCTCCTCTAAATGAAAGGGTTATAGTTGCCTTGGATGAAATTATGTCCGAAATGGTGTCAGGATATGTGAGTGTACAGTTTGTGTTGTTGTTTAATTACAGGTGTTTGTGGATATGACCTCGTCCACATGTGTTGCTGAGAGGGACTCCAGTGACAACCTGAGCAGGGATTTGTTTGGAGTGCAACT
Source organism: Schendyla nemorensis (assembly GCA_034698245.1). Classification (NCBI taxonomy): domain Eukaryota; kingdom Metazoa; phylum Arthropoda; class Chilopoda; order Geophilomorpha; family Schendylidae; genus Schendyla; species Schendyla nemorensis. Next base: position 3,160 of record JAQGBF010000160.1, on the reverse strand, counting down.
AGAGGTATGGATTGCAGTTACCGTAAATCCTCCAATAGAGGCCTGTCTCTAATAGTCGCTTGGGAGGAAGCTTAATTTTATAAGGCGGCAATCAAGGGGGCCGACAATGAGTGTAAATCCCGTACAGGTCCAGTAAATCTCTTAAATCATTGGAACTTTCTTTTAACATAATGTACTGTCTAAAGCTAGTAATAAGTTAAACAAGCACTAATTTTAACACCTGTCTTAATTTTAGAGTTGTTTTATACAGATTTAGTTTGTAAATCTCTTAAATCATTAAATCTCGTACAAAGTTCTAATGTTTATACGCCATGGCCTTAATTGGAGGAATTACGGTATATACAGTATAGTGTTTTTACATTTGTCCATATTTGTCTGTTTCTGTTCTGCAGGTCACAAGTCTGTTGCTGGAAGCTGAGAGGAGACAGTTGGATGTCCTGCAGAGGGAGCTGAGGGGATCCTTGAACAAAAGTGAAGAAGGATCTTTTAAGGCAAGGATGGAGTGGTGCAATGTTGGGAAGCAAAGATTTTGGAGTGTGTAATTGGGGATTTAAGGTTGATGATTTTTAATGGGGATGTTTGGGATTTGTTTGTTTTGTGTGGTGTAATTGGGGCATGGTATTGAAGTTGGAGGATTCTTCTTATTGGTAAGATGATAATTGAGATAGGATTGCAGGGAAGGTTGCTTGAGTAAATTACTGGAAGAAGTAATTATAGTTGATGGCATAATTTAGTATATATTTATTTGTAATTGTTTTCTCTGTCTGAAAGTTTATTAATGTAGCCAATTTGGTATGAATATAGGTCTTTTTATTTATGGTATAGAATATAGTTGGCATTGGTGGTTCAGTGGTTAGCCACTTGCTTCTGGGCCTAAGGTATGTGGGGTAAAGTCCCCATGGTATTAATAGTTAGATTTTTCCATTTTTGGAAAAATATGAAAGTGGTTTATCTTTATTGGCATGAATATTAAATGCTAAGAATTTGTGATTTTAGAATTTTGTGTTGTCGCTTATGGCCAAATTGCTGCAGCGACTAGTTAACTATCAAACCAAGTTAATTATCAAACAAAGTTAACTATTTATTTCAATAGTCCAAAAACAAATCCAGTCTAAAACACTGGCACAATTACCAAACGTACCGTAACCACCAACCAAAACTCCAAATTGATGTGAAAACTCATCCAAAGCAGACATTACTTTTTAATTCTGTCTTAACCCAGTCTTGTTTGGCCCAGTGTCCAGTCATGACCCAATTTCATCTCTCTTTTTATTTTTCTTCTTCTTCTTCTTCCTCCCCCGCAAGCACATACAACAACTTCTCGAAAATCCTTCAGCACTAGGCCATCCCAGTGTACCTTTCAACCCTTTGAGTACAAACACACTCAACCAAACACACCTTTTGCATTTATTTACAAGGTTCATTGAACCTTATTATAATAATATGTGCATTTGTTTAGAATCCTTGGGAATTGAGTCAGGTGTGGTGAATCCGCCCACGCAGAGAGGAAAAATGGCCTAAGTCTATATAATATGATGACCATAAACGGGTTATGGAGGCGGGGGTGAAACCGGATGAAAATTTGAGCATTTGTATTAAAATGGGTGCAATATGATTAGCGAAATGAGATTTGCAAGGTGGACTGGATTGTGTTTTATTAATTGGTGTGGGAATTCGGAAAGGTTTTCCTGTTTCTGAAGTGGAGACATTAAATGTGTGCTGAGAGAAAATTATTGATGAAGTGCATTTGAGGGAAATGTAAGAGGATTTTTATTGTGTTAGGTTCATTTAGATTGGATTTTTTATTTGGTAATGAGTAATATTTTTTAGTTTGGTGTAAAGAGTAGGAGCAAATAGGCTGTGACAGTAAAATTATGGTAGGGAAAAAAAGTTGACAGTTTTTTAACATTTCCTAATATGTAGTAGTGCAGATAGATTTATGTGCCTTTTTGAATTATTTATGATTTATGAAGTGTTTTGTGCTAGGTTAATGGGATTTTCTTGCTGTTTAATGGGAAATGGATCTTACGATTTTGGTTGTGCTAATTGCATTTTGGGTGTAATAGTGTAATGCAATTGGAGTAAAAGCTACAGATTTGGACATTTGGCAAATGATGCATATCCTGAAATCTTATAGCTTGCACAATATTTTATTCTTTTCTGAGAATGATATAATGATACAAAACATGGCTGCATAACATTAATTGGTAGAGCCTCAATTACTGGACAGAAAATTTTTGAGCCAGGTTGGAACATTTAAATTACTATTACTTTGGACTCAAAATGCATGTGGTGAGTGTTTTACTTGCCTCATACTTGATTCTCATTTCTCAATTAAGCTAAAAAGATTATAAATTATTTTTGTTTTATTGACTTCTATAAAAAATATTTAAATTCTAAAAAGTCTAAAATTTATGGTGTTAGCAGTTCTGAAGTCCTAAAAATTAAGGTTTCACAGCCTAGTTACCAGATTAAAATATTCAATAGCAAGATAAATGATAATTAAAATTGTAAATTATTATTATTCTAATAAGGATTAATTAAGAAAATATGTGACCTATTAATACTGTAAGGATTTCAAATTTCTTCCAGTACAGTAGTTCTGTTGTTTATTTTCCTAGCATTTGAAAAGTACTTTTTAATATTTGCACTAAGTTAGAGGGTTTTACTTTATTGATCAATTCTTTTATTTCTTTCAGGCAAAAGAAGTAAAACACCATGAGCTCGTTTTAGCAATAAGGTACACAATCTAAAAAAAACACCAACAACAAACCTATAAAACACACACATTATTTTTATTTGCAGTCGGATTCAGCAACAATATGAGCAACTGGAAGAGGAATACCATCAAGCTGCCATGGGAGTTCTCAGGCACACCAACTCGAGAACAGGAAAGGTAAACAAAAGGGGGACAAGGCAAAGCAAAGCAGCAGCCAGAAGCACATTCACAGAGCAAATCAATTTCACGCCACCGCCGCAAGCTGGCGCCACCTAGCCTTATCCCACTTAAATATCTAATCCTTAAATTAAGACCATGAAAAAAGCCTTGATCTCTTGACAAGAAAAACAGTCGCAAGATGGGGATCATGTCAAGAGATTACGCTGTCGTTTTAATTGTGTGTCGTCATTTAAATTTGTAATTGACTTCCGGTTTCTTCAG
>JAQGBF010000159.1:0-11215 GCA_034698245.1 Schendyla nemorensis | reverse complement strand
TTCTACACTAATAAACATATTGCTAAAGTAACCATGTGTAATGCTTGTGACAAATTACAAATTATAAAAACAATAGCAACAGAATGATCTTTAACACAGCACCATTATGAAGGCACCTTAAAAAAAGAGTTCTAAACTTATTTTCGCCTATATAAAAAAATCAATTTTTTTCCAATTAGGTGCACAAATTTTTTTTATCTCTGACACTCCTTAGTCATTGTGTGTATGCACAACACAGATGGCCACATCATCGATTATTCAAATTAATCTCAATCGAGGTCTCAATTTATGCCAAGCACACTGCCCCATCTCATTGTTAGACAATCTGGTGTCAAAACTCTGCAGCTCTTGAATAGAAAACAAGCAAATGCTAAACAATTAAAAAAAAATACAAGATCATTAAGCTTACAACATCCAATTTAGACCTATACTCCATTTGCAATAAGCGTAACCTCTTTGTTTGGGCACTTCAGTGCATCTGGCTTAAGCCTAACCAACCTTTAAACCACAATTTCACCAAATTTGCATCAGACACCCATAAAAATACACCCCCAAACACTAAATATCAGCATACATGTTGATCCAGGTTGTAATGAACAACTTTACTTGCAAATGGCAAAGGTGTTGACTAATTTCATCCAGCATTTGAAATTTTAATTCCCTTAATTGAATTAAAGCTAAACAGAATCTGCTTATTGACCAACTTTCATAAGAAGGAAACTGTCAGTTGCATACACCTACTTTGCATTTTCTTTTTCCATGCCTTTTATTCTTTGGTCCCCTGCACTTGAAAAACATATGTAGATGAGGTTAGTTTAGAATTTTTTTCCCCTTCCCTAACTTTTTTTCTTCCCAGGTGCCTAGGAAGCAATATAATGAGTGCTGTAATTATATGTAAAGCTTGAAGAGATTCTCAATAATTTATGTGGCTATTATATTTTTTATGCAAGGCTTGGAATTTTTAATTGTTTGTTCAGTTTCTCAGGATGGTTTTTTTAGGCCTAATTAATCCAGTAAATTTTAAATCTGTTAAATAGGTGGATTTTTTTGTAGTTTGAGTGGGAGAATGGTTTTGTTGTGTTCTGGTGAAGGAAAGTAGGATGAGGGGGTGGGGAATGGAAATAAAAAAAAAGAATCAGGGTGTCCTCCCCTCTGGCTTAATTGGGTGCTCTAGAAAATTTGGTGCCCTTTGGCCTTCCTGCTCATAAAAAATGACTGGTTTCTTTATTCTCATTTCCAGGATTCTTCCTTCCCCTGCATTCATTTCTATTGAGATTGAAGTTGAAATGTCTAAACAATTATAATTAGAGGGATTTTTTATTGGTTTGTGAGTTAATGATTTCATTGTTCAGCTTGCTCAGATTTCTTACAGAAATCCAGTGACAAATAAAAGCTTATTGGTGTGATTAACTGTTAGGAAAAGATGAGAATTGTTCATAGGAAAGTTTTAGATAGGTGTGATTGCAAAGTTGAACAAACAATGCTGAAATAATATAAATAGTGAATATTGTTATATAAATTCACTAGAGGAGCTACATATACTAAGCCTAAAACCTGGATGTGAGTACTGTATTTTACTGCACTTGTGTCTGTCCATTGTTCAGTTCCTGCATTGTTAAGCCTATGGGAGAAAAGACATGGAGAAAGTGCAGCAATCCACCACTGCAAAGCTTAACGGCAGTAAAATTTAATCCATAAAAATGCAAGCTTGTAATTTACCATACGAGTTTAAGGTTATATTTTTTAATTTATTTCAATCTGCCGAGAAATGAGAACAACATGAGATTTTTGGATCATAGTGGTTTTGTCTTTTTGTTTATGACATCACTTCTCTGGTTAGAGCATTGTTGTGACGTCATATCCCTGGTTCTAACAATGACGTGACATCACACTCTCACAAAGCTAACGTTTTTCATCCACATTTATCTCATTTCGTAGAAAATAATTCACAATTTAATTTTAAAGAAACATTTGAGTAACTATAGGCTTAACTTGTAAGACCAATATACTTAATATAATGTATGGACAATGAGCAAAAAATTTTAAATCTTAGGGTTTAATATTGGATTTATTAGACGTTATATGCTACTTTAAAAATAATAAAAGTTGGATTTCAAAACAGCTGTATCATTTTCGGTTCAAACTCATAGTCCATTGGTGCTTGGGATTTTTTCACACAAGAGTTCATAAACATTCCATACATATGATGTTGTAACTCCTTCTTCGGACGAAGTAATTGTATAGTTCCTTTTCATAAAGCTAGAATTTCATTAGTTTTCAGTAGCGCATGCCTCCGAATATGAGTAACCGAGGCTCAATTTCGGGCTGGAATCGTGACATTTTTCCGAGCTTAGTGTAGTGTTTAGTCGGAGGGGAATTGCCTAATAAAGGTTTTAGCTACGCTTTTAATTTTATTAACATTCTACGTATGAGGAAGCTTGGAATTACAACATGGAGCATACAGGCTGGATTATTTACACTTCAAAAAAATATATATATTGATAGCTGAGTTTCCGGAACTAGTAAAATAACAGGTCTGTAAGTTTGCATTGTTTTAAAGGCTGTTCGGGTTCATCATGTGTTTTGTCTTTGTAAACTATTGCTCTTTGGAAGGTAGATTCACACTGAAGCAATCGACAGCGTTGCGATCGTAACACGTGCAAATTCGATTGTTAAAAACAATCAAAGTCGCACGTGTTCTGATAGTTTCCATTGTGTCACGTTTTAGATAAATTAGTTATTAGATAGTTTCTCGATTGTTATGAGAACAAGGACTTTTCGCTTTGCGACTCGTCATTGTTGCTATGAATTAACTCTAAACCATGCGCTAACCTACACATAGCAGATGCATTTGCTTTCCAGTAGAAAAACACAAGAGTAGTTTGACCATAAACAGGGCATGTCGCAACATTGGTATAGCAAAAAAAAGTAGCACTAATGAAAACTAACAAAGCATTTTGAAATGTTTCTTCAACATAATTTTAGATATTTCCTATAGAAAAAAAATGAGACCACACAGAAATAACTGCAAACTTCCATCATAATAATCATTACCTTGAAAAGAAACAATCTGAATTAAATTAGGTCAAAATCCCCTTCATAAATTATACATATTAACGACAGATGGCATGAGAACCAAATAAAAAAATAACTCAATCATCAAAACAAAAACCAGGAAAAAACTTTCTCCAAACAAACTCCGCCATCTTTCTTCTCCAGGAAGGAAAAATCAGCCATTTTTGCCCAGCCCCTTATGCAAATGAGGTGCATCCCAATCCCTCACCAGTTTATCCCAATTAGCATAAGAGATTTTTTTTTATTTTATGAGATTATAATCTGGTATATGAACACAAGGGAAAAAAATCACAGCTCTTATGTTGGTGATTACTATGGAGAGTTTGTGCTTGAGCAGAGCACAAAATTATGGTCTTGTGTTAATGGGTGTCCTGAAGGCAATGCATACACTTGGACTTTGAAGAAGAAGGGAAAAAAAATCAGGTGATGGAATAGTTTGACCATTATTATAATCTTTTGCATCACTTGCACCTTTGGGTGCAAGCCCTATGGACAGGAATAATTAAATAAGTGCATGGCAATAAATGTATGGGGTTTTGATGGTTGTGTTTTATGTGGTTCCTGTGCTTAATTAGGTAATGCCAGGTGTCATTGGGTAGATTTTTTTAATGTTATGATATGTTTGGAGTAAGGTGATTTGGTTGTTGTAGTGTTTGTGAGCATTACTGGAAACTTGGCGTAATCGTAATCGTTATCGTTATCGTTATCGTTACTGTTATTGATGGCGTTCCTGAAGTTGAAAAATAAGGATTGTTGCAATGTTTTTCATTAAGGAGTTAGAAAAAACTTAGTACGAAGTTACGAAGCTTACGAAGCAAGAAAGACGATGTTGCTCTTTGTAGCTTCAGAAAATTCCGAAGCTGAGACTTATTTACGGATTTACGTAAAATTTCATTATTCCGTAAATTCATAACACTTCAGTTTTACAACAATGTTAAAAGAATTAGGTGTAATAAATAATACACGTTTTAAATAATCCTTCACAATAATGAAATATTACGAATCAGAAAATAATTTTCGGTAAAAAAAGTCTTTTTTATAGTATTAGATAAATTGGATAGTGTATTACTCGTCGCTTAGCAACTCGTCATTGTTGTGGGAAGAAACTAGACGCCATACACTATTATGTATATAGGTTAGTAATTGATGACAAGTGGGATCGGACAAACAGCGACGAGTCATTGTTTCAAAGCTTCCCACTAGTCATTAGCTACACAATTTATTTAATGCCCAATGTGTAATAACCTGCTTGGCAACATGTAATATTTGCTTCAAATATTACACTTTGCTATTGTTCAGTTTCTAATATTACACTTTGCTGTTGTTCAATTTCTATAATATTACACGTTGTCAAGAGTTAGCATTGTTGGTTTTTTCCAACAATACTCATTGTTTAAAGCATGCTAAGTACACATTACCCATATAGTACATTATTAAGTATTCAAACTAGTAATGTTTGTGATGTTTTTTATTGTTAGTCTAACAATGGTTTTCACACTTGTGGTTATTAATAATCACTGTGATGTCATAGAACATATCACAACCATAGTATAGATAGGATAATGCATGACGTCACGTTGTTTCTGCGACTCGTCATTGTTGTGGGAAACAACTAGATGTCATGCATTATCCTATACATAACGGCCATTCATATTCTATTGTTATTCATCACTGGTACTGTCACTGCATGATATGCTTAATTACTGCTCTAGCAATGTTCTAGTTGCTAAAAACAACAATGACAACTTTAAGTTTAATGGTACAGCACTTGTGAAAAAAATTACAAGTACCAAGATGGTATGATTAGAAAAGAACCACAAAAGAACATTCTGTTATTAGTTTTTTTGTCATTCCTTTTTAATTAGCTAATACCAGGTGTTATTGGATCCAGAGTTTTTTTCCTCTCTCATTCCCTGTATGGAATGAGCTAATCTAATTATGTTAAGGTGTCAGAGTGAGAAATGTGTTATTTGGCTGGAAATTAGTAATTTGAGCCTCCATTTTGAGCCTTGTGACATGGGAAGCTGCTGTGCTGCAATTAAAGTGGCAGTAGTGGCCAGGAAACAGATGTACAGTACATTTTTGCCAGGTAATTTTTCTCCCTCTGTTAATTCTTTCACAGGCTGTAATTGGCACTTGCAAGCATAAAATTTTTCTAAGTGAGTTGGAGGAAAAAAATAAGAATGAATTGCTGGCTGGGTGATCAAATTTTTCTTTTTTCTTTTTAAATGATGTAAATTGTGCCTTGATAATTAAGGCAATAAATTGTGAGGCTCATTGGCTTATTGCTTGGCAAAAGGAGCAGAATTTATAGTTGGAAGTATATGTATGTGTGTAATGTAATTAATTCTATGCAAAAGGAGAGCAGTTAATAATGGCTGTGGAATAATCATGGAGAGCCATCTAGGGCTAGGCCTAGTGGCTACCAAATCCAGAGTGCTTGACCACCTGCTATGCTTGCATGTGCATATAATATGGGTTTGCATAAGGAGAAGGATTGGAGTCTCCTTTCTCTGCATGAAGCTTGGCCTGCCCAAACAAAAGAATTCCACTTTTGGAAAATGGAAAGTGTAATCAGTGGAATGAGCTTCAGAAGTAATAAAGAACACATTACAGGCCTAAAGTGCAATTAGAAAGTATCATGATGGACAAATAGAATGGCTGGTGCTGCATTTCATTATTTGTTTGCACAAAGGAGGAGAGAGTGTTGTTTTTGTTAATAAGGAGAGGCATTTTGTTTTAGTTGGTCAGTGGTCATTAAAAAGGAGAGATTTAGCATTCAATAAAACAGAAGAATGAGCCATAAAGCCTTAAGCCTACTTTATAAAACTAGGACTGTAGTTACATTAATTGAGGCAAATTTAACACTATTGTTTTTAAAGTATACATATAAGCATTTAGGCCTAAAGCGCAATCTGAAGTATCTTGTATGGGCAAACAAAATAATCATAAAAATGAGAGAAATAATTTATCATTCAATACAACAATCATTAGGCCTAAAGCACATTCACATTACAATGTAAAATCAGAGAGTAATCAACATTTTTAACAAGAATTAACACATTTTATTCATTGCCGTTGGACAATAGATTCAGTTACATATTTGAGTATATAGTTATACATATTTGAGTATATAGTTATACATATTAGAGTACAGTTATAATAGACAATTATCTACATGAGCATTAGGCTTAAGGTGTTTTTATAAAAGTACCATGATGGACAATTAGAATGAGATACCATTGCACTTCATTATTTATTTGCACATTATGATACAGTTAGGATACACTAATGATGTGGATAAAAAGTTAGACCTAAAGTGCAATCATAAGTATCAGGCTGGTCAAACAAAATACCTGTTGCATAAAGGACTTGTTTGCACAAAGAGGAGGGCAAGAAATGTTGTTTTTATTAATAAGGAAAGGCACTTCAGCTGGTCAGTGGCCATTAAAAGAGAGAGATTTAGCATTCAATAAAACATAAGCATGAGAGTGGGGAGAGAAAATGGAAAGGGAGGCAGAGAGAGAAAAAAAAATAATGGAATTTGAAAAATGGACAGGATTTTGTTGACCTTTAGACTTAGCTAGAGGGGAAGGAAAGAGAGCAGGAACCTTCTTTTCATTATTCTCCTCTCTCTCTCTCTCTTTCTCTCCCACTCTCCTGCATCCCTCCCATACTCCACCCCATTCACAACAGATGATGGCTTAGCCAACAATCACCTACCCCTCCTGGTGCCTACCATTCCAACTATAAATCATCTTCCCCTACTTCTTTTGGGTCCAGCCCCCCTCAACATACTTGACAAGTGAGCTGGAAGAGACTACTTCTTGTGTACCAGAGAGATCATGCTGGATAAATACAGTACTCCTGCCTACCTACCAACCTACCTTTTTATTTTCCTTTCTCATTTCTCTCCATACAATGCTCTGCTACCCACTACTTACATAGAGAATTCATCTTCTGTTCTGTTCTCCCCTCTTGTGGACCTACTGAGAGATTGTGAAATTAGATGTGGGAAAACCAGGTGCAGGTTAATAATAAAATGCCTGCCCTCCTAGGTCCTAATTCAGGGCAGAGTTTATCTAGAGTAAATGTGCTAGCTGAGGCAATATTTGGATGTGGGAAATATAGGGTACACAGGGATATCCAGGCAAATCTTTATTGTTGTACTTAAAGGTAATTGTCCCTTTTGGAGTGTGTGGAAGATAAGCCTTTTTGTTTGGTTTGTTTTGTTATGGGATTTTGGCCTACTGGTATACTTCTTAAATTAGTGTTATTCTTAAAGATACTGTCATGTATAGGATACCAAGTGGAAATTGATATTATTGTATGCCTAAGTGTTTTAATTTTTATAGGTCTCCTGTGTTGCTGTATTTAGTATAAAGACACAGTAAAAGAAAAAACAAGTTCCACAGCATTCCATCAGCCATAGTTTAAAGTTTTACCACTACACCAATTGTAGTGGCACCACTGTAGTCAACAGTGATGTCTTGACAATATCACTAGTGACAAAAGGAATTATTACTATAAAAGTACTGTCCTAGACCACAAAACCACAATCCTAATAAAATTAGTAACAAACATGATTTCTTAATTCATGTCTCCTATATATGCAGCACATATAAAGCTTACATCTAGGAATCCTTTCTTTCTAGTTTCATCATACACTGTTAGAATAGCAATATCATTATAAATCAATCAATCCCAAGCTCCACAGAATCCTCAAAGAAACCCTCCCCATCATTAAAATAAACTAATACCCATACAAAAGGGGTATCTCAAAATATTCCCTACACAAAGACTACCCCTGAATCTCCCTGATTGATCAAAATGATGAATAGCATTTTACCAGTAATAAGGGGATTACCCAGATAATCCCACAAGAAAATGGATCTCTTTGATCCTAAAGGAAAGGGGGAGAGACACAGAGAAAAAAGGGAGGAAGGGCCTCCCAAAGCCATTAGCAGACACAAAACCATTTGCAACAAAGCTAAGCCTAACCCTGTTCACTTTGTGCACTGATTAGTTGCGCGTGATACAGCATCCTTTGCAAGTATTAGATCTTTCCTATAGCACAACTCATGGTAGTACCTATATATACCATGGTGACAAGAATAAAAAAAAATAAAAAAGTGGGAGGAAAAATCAACAGCCCTGATGTGTTCCATGCAATCAAGCCTTCACATAAGTTTTTGTGGTGTGTGTGGTAATAACAGTGTGAAGGGGCTGTAAATATCAATAAGAGTGACAGTGTTGTGGTGATTGGCAAGTCCTAAATAGGAGTGAGAGTAATTGTGCTTGACCAATTGACCATGATTAGTTCTCTTAGGGTGTATGTCTGGTTGGTCTTCCTTATTGGTTTTTCTCCCCTTTTTTGGGAATTTTGGTGTTGATTGGGTTTATGAGGGTATTGAGTGGGTGGAATGGTCTAGGGGAATGAGGGAGAAGGGTTAGGTTAGGGGTTTTCATTGTTGGAGTTGAGGTGGAGGGAGTTTTCATTGTTGTGCTTGTTCCTTATTGTTGTCTTTTTTTTAGAATATTGGTGTTGATTGGGTTTAATGGGTTTATTGGGGGTGTTGAGTGGTAGGAATGGTTTAGGGGAATGAGGAAGAAGGGTTTAGTTAAGGGTTTTTCATTGTTGTAGTTAGGGTTGAGGGAGTTTTTATTGTTGTGCTTATTCTTTGTTGGACCTATTGTATTTTTTTGCATTGTGGGTGTTGATTGGGGTCTAATGTGTTTATGGTGGGGGTTGAATGGGTTTGCTAAGTGGAATGGTTTTTGGGCAATGAGGAAGGAAAGTTTGGTTAGGGTTAGTAATTGTTGTAGTTAAGATGGAGGAGTTTTGGTTGTTGGACTTTTTCCTTATTGGCTTTTTCACCCTTTGGGTGTTTATGGGTTTAATGGGTTTATGGTGGGTGTTTGTTGGAAATGGATGGGTTTGTCTTTGTAGGGATTGGGAAGGGGAATGGAGAAGAAAGGTTTGAGGTAAATGGCTTAGGTTCTTCTAAGTGTTGTAAATAATAATAAAAGTAGTCATAAATATTTCTAATTGTTATATTAGGGGTGTTGATTAGGCCTAATGAATTTATGGTAGGTGTTAGTGAATAGGTTGTTTATTGGGTTGGGTTTTAGGAAAGGTGGATAGGAAGAATGTGGTTTAAAAGGCATTCTACCAAAGATGACTTTAATAAGATGAAGTGTGAAAAGAATATCATTTGACAAAAATTTCCGCAGTAATCTGAAGGCACACGAATTGGCTGATTTAGACTCGATTGCGACAGTCGATATGGTCAGTGACTTGATACGTAATGTTATCTCTCCATACAGTCCAAACATATCACTTTGCTTGTGATTCGAGGCAAACCAATATTTGTGCACTTTATATAAGCTGAAGTGCTGAGGTTGGTCTTCGTGCAAAGAATATTCGGACTGCAAGGTTCTGGCACCAAACATTGGCAGAATCCTGGCGCCTATGATCTAGTGTTATTTGAGTGGTTGAGTTTATTTTTCTTGGAGTCAATTCCAGGCTTCATATAAGGGTTAGGTTAGGTTAAGTTAGGTTAGGTTAGGTTACATAGGTGCAGTTAAATAACCACTAACCGCTTTTTTTAAAAATAGCTGAAGGGGAAATATCCACCTTATTATTGCAACAACACCTCATTGTTAGTTAAATCTTTGTTGAAACAATAAGCCTTTCTGATTTTCTATAGTCTATTTTAGTTTACAACTAGTTCAACTAATTTCCATGACCAATTGACCATAATTAAACCCTTTTAAGGGCAAAATCCACCATAAAACTCTTCCTCATTGGCTCATTTCTTTTTTTCTTTAAAAATTCCAGTGTTAATTGGATTCAATTAGCAGTTCAATGGTTTGATGGTGGGAATTGTTTACAAGATTTTACTATGGTTAAGCTGGGAAAAGGGGAGAGGCAAAAGGAAAGCAAAGCAAAGGGAGGGAAAAGTGGTTGCATGGTGTGTTTTCCTTAGCTGTGCCTATATCCCAGGAGGAGTTTTCACTAATTGTTTATTTAATCAGGCAACAAAAGCAAACTGGATTCCTGCTTTGCCTGATGCCAATTTGGCAGCAGCTCTGCTGCAGGATCCATTTCCCATCATCCCCCTTCCCTTCCCCCTTTTGGATGTGTGTGTGTGTTGTGTTGTGTGCCAAGAGTGTTTATTAGGGGGATATTTTAATTTTTAATGTAAATAGAAAAGGCTGGTGTTTATGTAATTGGGAAGTGGGCTGTTGTGATTGACAGTTAAGTGGAGGTGATTAGATTTTTGGGTTGATGGTGGAGGGGTGTGGTATGGAAATAGAAGGACAGGAAGGGGTGAGGGGAAGAATTCTGTGGAATACTTGGAGAGTAAATGGAATTAAGGAGATATGGCTTAGGATGTGCTGTCAAAAGTTGGAAATGAGGTTTTATTTAGGTTTGTGGCTGTTTGTTGTTTGGCAGTGGCCAACCAACTGAACTACCAGTGCTGGCGGAGCAGTATTGAAATATGCTTATAGCATTTCTGAGAAATAAACTTGAAGCTAACAGTATCGAAAGCAATAAAACCTGGAATGCAAGTTTCTTGAAAAAGTAATCGTTTATTTTTGCCAAGAAATTTTTCACATCAATAGATGCATTCGAAAACTTATGATAATAACGTAGCATTAATACAACACGAGATTACACAATCGAAAACACATTTAAAAACACGGACCCTATTGTTGAAAAATAAAATTCCATTGTTTAATTTTGTGTTGCGTTAGTTGTGCTAGGTTATCTTTAGTTTTCGATTGCACCTATTATTTTGTAGTTGCAAAAGTCATTGCATGAACAGGTGTATGTCACTTTCTTAACATAAGATGGTGCCATGCAACAATTGGGTCAGTGTCATTCTTTTTCTGTTGTTAATCTTCCCACAGGTACAATGTTTGAAACTATAGTAAGAAGGCATAAACATGGATAAAACTTTGCATATGCCAAGTAGCATATCTAAATGGCCTTACAATTCTTGTTAAATGGCCAAGGCTTTTAGTACTAACTAAAATAGCTCCATGCTTTATGGCCTCTTTGCTCTATTCCACTGTTGAAATCAATGAACTAAATAAATAAATAAAAACCAGTGAATGGATTAGTAAAGTGAAC
>JAQGBF010000158.1:0-11260 GCA_034698245.1 Schendyla nemorensis | reverse complement strand
TACCGGAATTCTGTCTTGAATTCTGATTTGCCTTACCGAGGGAGGAAGGTGTCCGACTGCTATCGAAATTTTGCCTCGAATTTTGGTTGGCGGCGGCGGAGTTGTTCTGCGCGGCGGGCCTCTGCTGATTACCCGAATTCTGGCTTGAATTTTGACTATTGGCTTTGCCGACGGAGGAAGGTGTCCGACTGCTATCGACATTTTGCCTCGAATTTCGGTTGGCGGCGGCGGAGTTGTTCTGCGCGGCGTGCCTCTGCTGATTACCCGAATTCTGGCTTGAAATTTGATTATTGGCCTTGCCGACGGAGGAAGGTGGCCGACTGATATCATAATTTTGCCTCGAATTTCGGTTGGCGGCAGCGGAGTTGTTCTGCGCGACGTGCCTCTGCTGATTGCCGGAATTCTGGCTTGAATTTTGATTATTGGCCTTGCCGACGGAGGAAGGTGGTCGACTGCTATCGAAGTTTTGTCTCGAATTTCGGTTGGCGGCGGCGGAGTTGTTCTGCGCGACGTGCCTCTGCTGATTGCCGGAATTCTGGCTTGAATTTTGACTATTGGCCTTGCCGACGGAAGAAGGTGGCCGACTGCTATCGAAGTTTTGCCTCGAATTTCGGTTGGCGGCGGCGGAGTTGTTCTGCGCGACGTGCCTCTGCTGATTACCGGAATTCTGGCTTAAATTTTGATTATTGGCAATGCCGACAGAGGAAGGTGGCCGACTGGTATCGAAATTTTGCCTCGAATTTCGGTTGGTGGCGGCGGAGTTGTTCTGCGCGGCGGGCCTGTCACGATTAGAGAAACTCTGCTGGCTTAAATTTTTGATGCTGTTGCTGGCGAGTAAAGGACGTTGGCTCTTATCAGAATTCTGGCTCGAATTTGGGTTGCCGGCGGTGGACTTGTTCTGTGCGGCGGGCCTGTCACGATTAGCGAAACTCTGCTGGCTTAAATTTTGCTTGCTGTTGCCGGCGAGTAAAGGACGTTGGCTCCTATCAGAATCCCAGCTCGAATTTTGGTTGCCGACTGTGAACTTGTTCTGTGCGGACTGTTGATTACCATAATTCGGGCTTACTTTTTTATAAGCGTTGTTTCCATTACGTGCTGGGACGAACTTTTCTGTTGGCTTTTCAGCTGCAGATGACTCCGCAACTGCTGTGTAATCGTCAATTTGGTCCCCACTAAAGTCGTATAATGGAATTGCTGCGAATTGAGACGTACGAGGTCCTGCTGAAGGTTCCTTTGGTGTAGATTGGTCTGGTTGCGAAGATGTTTCATCGTCGGATGGCACGTAGTCCTTATCTTTCCGCCGGTCATCATCCCTTCCCATGTCATCACTTGAAGACGAGTCTCCCTCATCAGCCATTACCTAAATAATGACACCAAAAGTAGTAATGAGTTAGGAATTTTTATAGCTGCTGACTACAGAGTCTTACCTTCTCACGAGCCCTTTTTGTGCTGGGTGGTTTAGAGACAATAGGAGTCATGTTACCAATAGCTGAAGCCTAAAGAAATAGATTCAAAATCGTTACTTTTTTTAATATCATTATCGCTTTAAGAAAAAAGCTTTTTTAATCAAAGAAACCTTCGAGCACTATCAAAACTGTCTCACCAGGTTTTGTGAGTAGGACTCAAACTGCACATCCTTCGCTGGAGTTTGCTTCGGAGTAGCCCTTTCTTGTAATCTACTCTCGTCGCTCTTGGACAAAGGCTGTTTATTGACCGAAGACCATGTGTTTGCATTAGCCTGAAAGGAAATATGCTATACTAATTGTAAGAATATAGTAAAATGTCCACGTTAGGTTAGAACTAGTAGTTATGACATTATCCAGACCACTGCACGACATATAGTTAAACCTAAAATTACCATAATGTACCTGATTCATATCGAGCCTCTGCAGTAATACAAATGGCTGTATTAAATGGAAAAGAAAACACAATTGTTAAATGCATCAAAGTATATTACTTAAATCATTGTAATTGATTTGCAATTGAAAATTTTACACATACTTTTAAATAACAGTCTGAATATTCTTATAACAGATCACGCACTATGTTCAAGAATTATTGCGTAATTTACTGGCATATGCAGTAAACTTCTTTGCAAGGTTACAAAATGCATTAATAAATTTGTGCATTTCCCTCTTTATTTTTGAAATCACTAACTACTAATTTACTTTAAGTCCATCATCATTATGTGACAGGCCTTTTTGGTTAACCTGGCTCTCCCATTACAACTAAATGCATAGTCCTAGACTGTCATTACTAATTACCAGGGATGATACAGACACTTTCCAGTTTTTCGCATTTTTTCACATCGCAGAATAAAATATTTTTCACAGATTTTCGCATTAACCAAAAAACAATTTTTCGCATTTTTAACCCAAAAAAGAGCTTCTTCGATCACCAAAAGTTTTGTTCTTTGCATTTATCTAGCCTAATCTCGAGCCAGGACACATCTGGGTTGCATAAAACAGTCTGATATATAGTAGTTTCACATTTTCACACTAAAAATACCGTTTGTTTACAGTTTTTCTAATGATTTTGACTCGAACTGAATTTCTCACGTTTTTCAGATTGTTTACATGCCGTGTCATCCCTGAAGTTCATTAATAATAAATAAAACTAACAAGCTTTCCAGTTTGCGATCTCGTCTGTCTTGGTTTTCCTCCATCTATACACAAACTCTCATCATCAGATTCCTTTTCCAGGAGTTTCAAAGCTGCTGTGATCTTCGAGTCATTGAGTCCCCTCTTCCTTCTCTTTTTAGCAGGCGGCATGATTACTTTCAGCGCTAGAAAAATTAAAGAAATACAAAAAAAACATTACCGCCATTAAATCAAATGCCTAGTGTTTGCTAGCCGCCATCTTTGACCTTGTCAAGCAAAGCGTGGTCTCACAAGTAACTGTTGTTTTCAAGAATATAGCTTTTTAGCACTCACAAAACCAACAAACAACACACACTTAATAGTGTTCCTTAACGTTACGAACATATTTTATACCTCAGAATAGCCGTTTTCACTGGCGTCGTCTCCGTGAATCAGAAGCGAGCGAGCAGCACAGCAACTAAGTGTCATGAGAGATGCGCGCCATCAGGGTGAAACTAAAAGGTGGCAAAGCGAAACAGAAAAACGTTTGCTACCCTTAGTAGTTTTTTCTTGCTGGAATAATTTCCAATAAATATTTTATACCAAGGAAAACATTCTTATTAGAACTAGTAGTAGTTTAACGTGGTTTCAGGTGACGAATCTGTTAGCAGATACCACCTTTTCTTGTTAACCTTAACGTTTTGCGCAAAAAAAATGCACATTCCCACGAACTTGCTGTAGTCGTGCAAGACTTGGCCATCACGATTTCCGAATGGGTTTTTTTAAGGTAAAACTTTATTCACTGAATAAAACGATTGATGTAGTAGCTGGGGGCTGAATGGTTATTACAGGAAGAAAAAAGTATTTTTTTTTATAATTTGTGTCAAAGGTTTGATTTTCAGTTGTTTATAAACAATTGAAAATATTCCTTTTGACACAAATTATAAAAAAAAAATACTTATTCCTTTCTGGTGATAACTATTCAGCCGCCAGCAGATTATAATCTAATGCCTTATTTGTGCTATTTTGTTTGCTTAGGAGTGTTAATATTGTTGTAATACAGGAACTGAATGTAGAAATCTATTAATTATAAAAACATTACAATTCAAATAGCATTTTATATATAAAGTTGTACAGTACAGTACAGTATTGGTTAGGTTAAGTGGAATATTGGTATGTCCAGATAAGAGAGAGTTTAACTGTAATAATATGTCATCTACTGATATTAAAAACAACAGGGTAAATTAAAAATTTCTACAAATTTAATTCACATTTAAGATACAAGTATAGAACAATGGAGACAAAAAACTTACTTATATTTGATTTTTATTGACAGGTGTTAATCATTCTCCTCATTGCCGGTCAAATGTCTGGTGGCAGTACAAATTCGAAGCTTTGCAAATGCTGCAATCAATGGCTGGGCAAATCCCAATATTATCAGCATGCTCGAATGCAGGCAATAAATACTGGAGCTCGCCTTGATGCCTCACTAGATGACACGTTTATTGGTCCAAGCAGCAGTGGCAGTACTGATCAATCTAAACAGCAGAATGAGGGTTCATTAATTGAAGATGACCTTGAAGATTATTCTTATAATCAGAATGATGTTGATAACAGCCTTCCCGCGCTAGAACCATCAATTGGGATTGGAGACTGTTCAGATTCTGATGACTGCCATTCAGACACTGGCTTTAATGACAACGATGAATCTCCATTACCATCCACTGATATTGACATACTGCAACATGAGGAGACATTTATCGTGTGGGATTCTGAGGACGAGGTTGAAGATGTTTCGGAAGCTTTGGCTGAAGAACAGGCGCCGCCAGCGAAACGACCATTATTAGAGCCAGAAGACCATGCTTTCGTGTCTATGACCGCTTCTTTTCTGACCCTCTGGCAATCAACATTTAAAATACCATTTAGAGCAGTATCCGCTCTCATCACGTATCTGCAATTCATTAATAAAACCTATATTAGTGAGGATAGCAAATTGATGTCGGTATACAAAATGCGACAAAGCTGGCAAGAACACATTTCCTTTAAACGATTTGTAGTATGTCCCAACAGTGTTTGCCATGCACTATATGATGAATCAATAATAGAGGAATGCCAGAAAAATGAAAGCACTGTCACCTGCGGGAGTAGACTTTATCCATACCACGAAATTCAAAGGTACAGGACAATGGTGTGTGGTGCACAGCTTGTCCGGTCCCGAAGAATTGGTGTAAAATTTCAAGTGCAGGCTCTCTTCACCTACTGTTATAGAAGCATCAAGGATAGCATTCAGCAACTGATTTTTCGCCCAGGTTTTTTGATGGCAACTAATGCATGGAGAAATCGGAAAAGAAGACGTGATGTTCTAGAGGATGTGTGGGATGGAGAAATTTGGAATCGCTTCGAAAGGAAAGGCTTCTTTAACGACGAAGGAAAATCACTGGCACTATTTGTGAATGTAGACTGGTTTCAAGTCTACGTCGGAGAAACAGTTTCAGTGGGTGCAATTTATGCTGCGATATTGAATCTAAATCGGCGAGAACGTTATTTGAGAAAAAATATATTGCTGATAGGCCTCATCCCACACTTCCCCACCGGTGAGCCCAAGAAAACTATTAATACTTTTCTAAATCCACTGGTGGAGGAATTACAAACCGGATGGTTTGGCTTCACATTGTACTCAGATCGGAGTCTTACAGAAACTGTGGTAATTAAAATATTATTTGCTTTAGTTTTATATTAGAAACAATTTTCTACAAAAATAATAATGTGTGTTTATGTTTGGTCTCTTTACCAGAATATTAGAGCTGCACTAATGCTCACAGGCTGTGACTTTCCAGCAACACGAAAAATGAATGCCTTTTATGGCCATAAAGCTGAACATGGCTGCACAAAGTGTCTGAAGTCGTTTCCAGGTAAAAAAACTAGATAAGATATGCATATGTAGTGTCAGTATTTATTAAGTCACATAAAAAAATCTCCGGTTTCTATACATAAGGACAAATCATGTGTCTGGATTTTCCAGATGAGTTTAAATAGACGTTACGTTCTTCACAACAATGTGTGCAATGTCCTGATTATTTAGATTATTGCTGTGAAGAAGTTTAGTCTTTTCAAAGTCGCCCATAATATGGATACACGATAAGGAAATTTGCACGAAGTTCGATTACATATACCGGTAGCCTACATGTAATCTAACTTTGTGCAAAATTTCATTTTCATCCCTTCATCGCAGCCATGCGCCTTGCCATTTTAAATATTCCATTATGCTATACCTTATAAAAGAGGAAATCTTCTATCTTTAATATTATGTCATTACCTTTTATGCAGGAACGAGAGAGAGACGTGATTACAGTGGATTCCGAGTTGATGAGTGGCCGTTACGCACCGATGAAAATCATCGAGCCGCAGTACGAGACATAAAAAATTCAGGAACAACTGTGGAAAAAAAACAGTTGCTAGAACAAAAATATGGCTGCAGAGAAAGTTCACTCCTGAAGCTTGAACATTACGATATAATTGATGGCCATACAATTGATCTGATGCATAATGGATTCTTAGGAACTCCCAAAAGAATTGTTATGTATTGGATTGAAAAGAAGTACATCTCAAAACGGGATATGATCAATTGGCAAAACATCTGTGATAGGGGTAAAGTGCCCATTAATTATGGCCGATTGTTAACAAAAATAATAAGCAAGTTTGCAGGCTTCACGGCAGACCAGTGGATGAAGTGGGTAGTTAACCATTCACTGGTCTGCCTTAAAGGGAATACCAAAATTCCGAAAGAACAAATAGACTGTTGGAAAATTTTTGTTCGCTGTTGTGTGTTATTGATAAAAAAGTCTATATCTAAATCTGATATTGATGTTCTTGACAAATTAATGATTGAGTTTTGTATTAAATGTGAGGAGGCGTTTGGGAAAGATTTCATTACGCCCAACATTCACACTCACATTCATTTGGTCAGAGACATTTTAAAGCATGGTCCTTGCCATGCTACTTGGCTTTTTGCATTCGAAAGATTTAATGGATTCATTTCGCAACAGCAAACAAATAATAGGGATAGTGAACCACAACTGTTTGGTAAATTCTTGCAAGAAATTTATGCCTATGGATTGATAGATGAAATGGCTAGCAGACTGAACCAATTTGGCCCTGAGTTTATTAAAATTATGGATGGTATTTCTGCTGAACGGAATAGGGGAGTTCTTTTATCAATGTATGGGCAGGGTAGCTTGCAGGATATCCATTATTTGTCTCATGCTGCTTTTGATGTTAAAAATTACAATTGGTCACTCGATGAAGACATTTTAAGATGTGTGAAAACCACAAATAAGCCAACTAGCTTATCCCGAACCGAAATTGCACATTTAAAAGAAATGTATACATTCTTGTATCCAGACCATCGCATTCATTGCCCACCAAGTATTGCAAATGTGAAAAGAAGCATAGAACTTGGTTCTATGACACTTGGTATCCAAGACTGCCGTTCAACTCATTCCTCGTCATATGTAATGGCCAGCTGGACAGGACACACACATGAAATCATTCCTAACAGCTCAGAAGCTGCTGGGAAAATAGTAAAGCTATTTGTGCATAACGTCAGGATAGATAAAATAGTTCGTCCTCACGTTATCGCCAAAATTTCTTGGTATAAAAAATTTGATTCACAAGATATTACCAGAATGTATGGAGATCCAATTTTTGTGGTGAAAGATGAACCAGAAGATGAGTGCTCTAATTCATTTCTGCCAGTCCAACGTATTGCCAGGCAGTTTGTTGCATTTTTTAGAATGGTAGATCGCCACCGTTCGGTTGTAGTCAGTCCTATAACAAATTAGGATATGTAAATTTATTGCAGTAACTATCGCAAAATATGTACATTTCAGTTATACCTTAATAGAAGTTCTTGTTTGTGAATCACTAAGCCTGACCTACTTTGTTAAAAACTAAGAATAAATTTGTTTATAAAGAAAAAAATGACTGTAGTTTATACATTATATTATACATTACTAACAAAATGAATTAAGTAAACAATAACGTACATCTTGAGTAGCATAAAAAATGTAACTATGCATAGCATAAAAAATGCTGTGAGATTCATTTCTTTTTCGTTCGAACCTGTACCTCACCTAGCAATGCAGCAGAATGGCGTCATGAACTGTGATCCTATAAAACCCGGGAGTCATTGAATTCCCCATTAATTTTAATATCGAATAAATTTACTGTCGGCATTTATGAAATATATTTTAATATGCATGTTATGTTTGAACTTACTCTGAATTATTTTTTGATTACAGATATTAGAAGTTATTCCGTATGTCAGGTTTTCACAAACACATAACCTCCTTGCTTTACCAAGTGTGAACCCTGTACCAGATCAGCTGAGTAAAAAACGCGCCAATATTTACAAATGTATCAAATGGCAAAAACCCCAGTCTAACACCAGAAAAAGTACTCCAGCCACCTTCATCCAACAGAATCGACTACGGAACTGCAATTTATAAAGGAAAAGTGAGGTAATCCATTTGACCGGCGTTGGCAAGTAATGGGATTTAGGCACGGAAATTTTAATGTATTATGGTGACAAGGACGAAGGATACATTTTGAGGGCGAGGAGATTTACCGGCGATGCAGGAGGAAGTGGAGGATGGCGATATTATGAAAATTTTGGAGGGGAATTGCAAACATTTTGATGCGGTTTTTGTTTTGGGGTTAGTCAAGGGATGATACAGCATGTGAAAAACATGAAAAATTTAGATCTAGTAAAAAATATGCTATAAACTGAAAAGTGCCTGTATCATCCTTTGGCTAATTGGGACAGAGTTTGTTGTTTATTGTGTTAATTATGTAGGGTATCTAATGGTTTTGTGCTGGTTAATGTTTGGGGTGGAGGTATTGATTTAAAAAAAAAATTAGTAGCATGTGTTAAAGAAAAATATTTTCCTAAGGTTTTCATTTATTAGAAATTTATTTTGAATTTCCCAGAACCCTTTGCTATCGCTAACTCTCTAATGCCCATTCCTAGTTATCGAATTATAGGATTTCTGGCGCATGTATGCAATGCCAGATGGGCAAAATGCAAAATACATTGTTTGTGCTGCAATGCAGAGCACCAACAAATGCATTTTGCTTTTTTCTCTGAGTAATTTATCTTAAGTTAGGTTAGTACTATAAAAATACTTTGGACTAAAATGATATGCTGTTTTGCAGATTGGATACCATGAGTGACATGAGTGAATTTCAACATAAGCAATCATCACAAAACCGTGGACGACGTTTTAGACGTTTGAGACAGCGACAGGCAACCGCTTTGAAAAAAAAGCTATCTTGCAACACTTCTATAAATAATGATAACTTATCAATTATTATGGTAAAAATATTTTTATTGGTGTTAAGACATTTTAAAACCAATTGTTAATTGATAATTTATTTCAGAACACATCACATGCATCTGCAGAATTGGAATCAAACATCGTAAGAAGCAATGACTCACTTATTGCCTGTGATAATGATAAGGACATAAATGAATCTGCTGAACTATTAAATGGAGAAAAAGCCATGGTAATGTTTAAGAATGTTAAGAAGAAAATATCATTAATGACAATTATTTTAGGACGAAGTTGGGTTGACTTATGAAGAAATTGTCAAAGAAACAGTAAAGGGCCTTAAACATTTGCCACAAAATTATTTTAAGTACAGACAACAGCCAACCTCTTCACCTGCATCTATTTTTGAAGTAGAATCTACGAGAAAGAGAGAGAAAAAAGCAGCCTGTGATATTTCTGGTAAAATACATTTTATTTATAAAGTTACACAAGAAATTACCCTTTTGCCCTTCTGTCTATGCATGCAATTTTTCGATTTTCGAAAAATTGGCAAAATGCATTGTTGGTACAGTGAAAGCTCTGTAGGCCGGACATAGGCGGGCCGGTAGAAAGTGTCCGGTCCTGAAAGCGTCCTGTGTTGAAAATGGCCTTCTCAAGTCCGGAAAAGGGCCTTTTGTCCGGATTTGAGAGAGAATTTTTTTTTGCCAAAAAAACCACTGGATTTTGTTGAAAATAACAGCTGCTTTGCAGTGGTGCTGCAAATGATCTGCATTATTGTATTAAATTATTAAAAAAAAATTTTCAATAACGGTAGTACTAAATTTTCTCCCATGTCCGGTCCTGAAAGATGCTATTTCTAACAGTGGGACTTTCATTTTATGTCCGGTCTACTCAGCGTATTTAGTATAGAAAATGATTGAAAGGGTTTGGGCCGAGGGGTTTTGTCCACTGTAGACAGGTGTCCGGTCTTCGCTATGTCCTGTCTACAGAGCTTTCACTGTAGATTGTTGGGCGATTTGCACAGGGGAAGAAGAATTTTGAATTTCAGGCAAATGTTTGCTATGGGAATTTTTTGCAGGTTTGCATGTGTATACTTGACGCAGCTCCAGACAGATAAAGTGAGCTGTTTCAGCTCAGATATTAATTACTTAAAGTAAAATTATGTTTATTATTCACCATTTATACATGCATTGTAGCCATAATAATTGGAGCATCATTGTTCACCATATTGTTTGAAGGGATTGTAAAACTTTTCCGGTTGATTTGGATTTTTTTGTAGGAAGCAAACAAAGTTCTTGCATAGCATTGTTGGGTAGGGCATTGTATAGTATAGTATAGAGTGCAAAGCATTGCCAACAAGATAATAGCGGCCAGAAGGGCACTTATTATTATGACATATTATTATGACATTGTTTTTGAATTTCTATTTGTCAAATAGTGTTCCGATCGAGATGAGATGAGACGAGATAATGCAATCCCGTCTTGTCTCGAAATTTTTTATGCCTATCTTGATCTCTTGTTACACTTTATAGGAGTTCATAAGAAGTACAGTAGACCACCAACATCGGAAAATGATTTATTCTGTATTGAAAGCTGTATCTATAAGGGGAAATACCTAACTGAAGATGAGATTTCACACATTACAAAGGTATTTGAAGACTGACTGCATATTTGTTTCCAAAATTAAATACTGTTTTTATTAATTTAATAGCTTGGAAGAGAAAGAAGTTCAGTGATTGGTGAACATGCACATTGCAAATTGGCAATTCTAGGAGTTAGGAGCTTTTGGAGGGACATTGCCTTCCAAACAACCAGGAGTGCTACAGTATTAAAGAAAGCTCTGCAAAATTACAAATGAGCTACAACTGCTTTGTGAACCATTTTCAACCAACTTGTCACTTTACAGCATTTAATTAATATGAACTACTTTTTAAGGTATAAAATAAGTATAAAATTATGTTAGTATTTGTATATGCACCACTGCATTAGTATTGGCAGCTAGATCGTTATTATCTAAACCAGTGATGGGTTTTGCACACTATATTTGCATACCGTAATATAAGTTGTTTTTTTTCTTAGTTTTATTGTTAAGAAAGTTAAGAATCTTTTAGTACAAGATTTAGCAATGATAATAGTTTAAAGATTAATATATTATGTGCGAAAACATTTGTAGTGTGGTGGATTGCTACCCACTAAATTGATAAGATTACTATACAATGTAAACAAAAAGTCATTAAGCAATGCAAAAAAGAAACTACATTTAAATACCAAAATTCATAGATATTCTTAAACAAATTTCTATTGACATTGATTCCAGGTAATTGTTAGGATTTTTATGCAATAAATTCAAAT
>JAQGBF010000157.1:0-11270 GCA_034698245.1 Schendyla nemorensis | reverse complement strand
GTACCCATGCCGATTTTGGGCTGATTTTTCGGCAAGGCGGGACCCATCGACAGTCGGTAAAAAAAAAAAAAAAAAAAAATCGACTTTGCATAGCATGTACGTGTGACGATTTTAGGCCGATTTGTCGGCAACGAGGGACCCATTGGCCAAACATGTCAGTGACAGGCATTACATGACAAGCATAGTGGTTTCTGTACGGCAATAACAGCCATTTACTAGCCAAAGACTTCTCTTTAATAATGAATTCGTCTTGCCCGAAACCATTAAATGTATAAACGCCTAACGAACTAAGGAACTTAACCATAACCACGCAAAGGCTAACACCAGGATTGGAAGCAGTTGTGCAACATTCTGTTCTCCAAATGGAGTAGTTTCTAAACAAAACTTTCTCACAGTATACAATAAAATTGTAATTTTGTCTATATTGATAAATAAAATTCATATATTGTATGTTTTTTGGCTATTTTATTTTATACATAACGCTACATACGAACGGCTTTCAAAGAAATCTGCATATACTGGTTTAATTTTTTTTTACGAAAACAGTGCAATAGAAATACTGAAATCTCACTGCCAATTTGCACGAAATTTGAATACACCTCTACCAATGCCAATTAACTTTGGATTGTTGCTGGCAGGTGCTGCAGGCGGAACCCCTTTCTTGTCTCCTCGTTGATATTTCTCCATGTCCTTCTCCCACTTCTCCACCTCTTCGTAATAGTGATCCCAATTTTCGTCTTCCTGTTGTACCTCCTGCACTGGTTGCTGAATGCTTGCGACTGCCCTAGCTTGCAACTCCTCCAACGTCTTGGGCTCGTGTTGCTTTATCGGAATGACAATTTGACGATCTGGGCACACGTACAGGTGCTCTTTGAATTCCTCCATGACCATGCGATGCCGTGCATTGAAAGGACAAATCTGCAATTTGGCCGCCATCTCTGGATGCTTTGCTGCACATTTTACGATGTGGTATGGGTAACGTGGTCCCGATACCCAGTGCGATGGGTCGTACGGACAGTTCACCATCTCTTGTCGTGACATTGCTGATAAAGTGTTTATGAAAGTTCGTTATTCCGTTGGTGCTTTCCTTCACTTTAAAAATGAAATGACCTATCAAAATCTGACGTTTTGAATGAAGCCTATTGGTTAATGCGTGACAAGTAGCGACGTGTACTTTTGTTTAAAAACCCGGATGTTGGAGTACTAAAAATGAATTTTCGAAATGATTTTCAATATGAATTAAGAAAGGCCTTTGCACCACATTTTCTTCACGCATACCTGGGTTCACTTAATACGGCTGAATGCTAAATATTAAATTTTTTTTTTAGTAAATGAACCTATTATTTTTAACCTAACAAAAGAAAGTGTTAATGTATGCCAGTTCACCATGGAATTTTTTTATACAATGTTTTCATTTCGTTTTTTTTTAAAGAAAAATTTAGAAATAATACTGTGTGTGGCGGAACTTTCAACTTCAGTGGCGCTGTTGATTCCGAATGGCTTTCGTTTATAATCTAGGTTGCAGACATACTGCTTATTAACACAGCGCATAGCGGTACCGGACATACAAGTTAACTCAATCATGTTTGCAGTGGTCAGATTCATCAATGCAGACAAACCCGATTGGGATATCTATACCGTTACAGCAATTGTATCCTCCACGTGGTTTTACACTCCCACTACGGTAGCATTACCACCTGCAAGGTGTTATCTTGAATTCAACAAGGCATTGAACCGACATGCTTCTCCCAAAGAATACTGGACTACACACTTAGTGGCGGAGGTGCACAGATACGGTAAGGAAAATTATTGCTATAACTAAACTAAACCATATACTAATGTTAGCTAATCTATTTCAGCCGACAGGGACGATGCACAGTATCTGCAAGATCACCTATTCAGTGGTGGCGAGTTTCCCTTCAATCCAGACAATCTGAGGAATCGACTTTGCAATTACATGGCTGGTACTATTAAGACCCTTGGTGTGCGTACCACAGGGCGTATGCATGCTGTGAGGCGGATGCTTAAACCGATGCGTAAGAATTGCAGTTGAGATGTTTATCCGATGGAAAAGTCTGAAATGTATTCCTCTTGTTTTCAGCTAATGAAATTTTATATGACATACTCGCCAAGCTGTCATTTGAGAAATTCGGTACTGCACTGGAATTAGCCACATGTATTCTGCCAAGTATGTCAAATATTTACATAAAATTCCGCACAGGCAACTCATTTTCGGATTTGCATATGATTGAGGATAAACTGCAGGTAAATTGTTTACGTGACTGTTACTTATTTCGTTTAAAATGTATGTTAATCTGCATTATGTTTTATACTTTCAGGGGTTAAAAAGCATCAAGCTCGGAAAATGCTTCGACAGATATACGAATGACATCGAATTTATCCAGCTTCATTGCCCAGACTTGACAGAGTTGGCGCTTGAAACAAACATTTTCCCCGTGGATGCATTTCACTACGTTGCGAAGCTGCGCCTACAGAAATTAACATTTGGCTGCAACAATCACAACTTTGAAGAAATAATGGGACATCTGATAAAAGCTAAATCGGTTTGCAAGGATACGTTGGAGCACCTGACAGTCACTACCAACACTGCACTGCCTGGTATTGTTCAGTCTCAAGTTCTGTTAGTTTTTCCAAAAATGTTGGGTTTAAGAAATGTAACTTTTAAATGAATGTACTGTGTGCTTATACATTTTGTATTATATGATGTAATGAAAATTATTTTCTGAAGCTAAACGTCGAATGTTGGTGAACTTTGATTTTTTTTGTAAATTAAAGAACAAAATTATGCTAAAAGTTCTAATTAATTAGTAATTGCGTACCAAAAAACCTGGGAATTTTTTGACTTTATGTCATTGATTTTTATTTTACCGTTTTTTCTTCACAGTATACTTATTTTTTATTGAAATTGCAAATTACTGCAGCATGACCTTCAGTTAGAATAATTCAGTACACTACAAATAATAGAAATTTAAAATCACTGTAAAGAAGGGAACTGTAATAGCCCAAAAAAAAAAAAGGTCCTTGCACCGCATGTACGCGTGCCGTTTTTGGGCTGATTTTTCGGCATGGCGGGACCCATCGACAGTCGGTAAAAAAACAGAAAAAAATTTTTGGTTTTTGCATTGGATGTACGCGAACCTATTTTAAAAATGCATATATAACTTCGCTGAGAGTTTCGCAGTAAATTGCAAACATGAAACTAAACAGTAAAATCACATTTCTTTATTCAAACACGTTAGTGTGAGGCATTACATGACAAGCATAGTGTTTTCTGTACGGCAGTAACATACATTTACTAGCCAAAGCCTTCTCTTCAATAAGGAATTCGTCTTGCATGAAACCATCAAATTTATAAACACCTAAGAGCGAACTATCACAAGGATACTGATACAAATCGGTTTTGTTAGTGCTCTCGCAAACACGTAATACAATATCACCTTCTGCGTTCAGGAAAATGTTTAAAATTTTCACCACATGACCGTCCGTCATAACGAAACAATTGTCTCCATCACTAACTGCAATAACGAACCTTTCAGTTTCAACCTTCCTGTACTGGTGTATAAGCTGTGGATGCCGTTTCGGCAAAGTCTTTTCGTCGTTATGGCTGTGCATAAACTTAGGCATGTCCTTCTGTTTTCTTACGGACTCTGGTTCCAGACTTCCACGCTCCGTCAACCTTTTGCTTAGCTGCTGTAGTATCTTTGTCTTTGACCGTAGCAAATTATTTTTCAACCAACCTAAGTAACTCTCGAATGGGTACGCCCAGAATTCAGGTAATGGGCCAAACCTCCGAACGTCCTCTACAAGGTGAAGTACGGAATGGACATTGTACACCACGAATTTCTCGCCATAAACTTCTACACTTTTCGTCACATATTGCTTAAGCCAACCCTCAACCTTGTCCAGCCAATCTTTCGATCGCCCACGGACTGGGTCACTGAGAACTCGTATTGAAGCAGATAGCAGTAAGAAATGCTCCATGTGACCTTTCGATAAGAATTCATGTAGAGCACTTGGACCAAAATACAGCAAAAAATGCCTGTATTCCTTCGCCTTCCATCTATCCTTAGTGTCGAATCGGCGCGGTTTACGATCTATTTCTGTAGGTAAATGTTTAGACCAAAACTCTAAAACGTCCGACATTACCGCAAACGAGAACGCAAATACTTTGTTGTAATTAGGCCTCAAAAAACTAATAATTCTCTTCACATTTCCAAGATCTACAGCGTGCATTGGTTCGGTAACAAATTGAGTAATAACGTCGATTCCGGAGTTTAGTATAGCCGTAGCAGTTCCCTGAGGTTTTCCCTCATGATGCCATTCATTTGCTTTGGTTACAAAAGATTCGTGAGTTCGTAGCGGACAGTCTGTTCCCAGAAGGCAAACACGGTTGTTGTGATACTCCCCTTCCACCGTGCATCGATGGCATGAATAATATCCCGTGTGGTTGATAGTGTATTTCATCGATGCCTTTGCAGGTGCATCACAAATGATAACCACGTCTTTCGTTTCCAACGAGTAATGATTACCTGACACTGTGATACCTTCATCGACAACGACACGTAAGTCTGCCAAAAATTGTGACAAGAAATCATTTACATCTTCTGGTTTACCGTCATTACGACCTAGATGAATTCCAGCGGCAAACGGGTTATCATACACAGCATTGGGAATTCTGCAAAGAATCGGCCACATGCCCCACTCTCCTTTGGTAGTTAAAGGTATTCCATCGATATTGACATGCAACAATATTTGCTTTTCCTTTTCGTTTTTCATCCCCCTGCATAACTTTTGTAACATGCCTTCCTCCAGGCCTATGTGCATGTACTTTCCCTTGCCTATGCTGCGAATGCGATGGCTATGCCGGGCAGTTCCCATGAGTGAACGTGCATCGCGATTCAGGGGTTTGTACTCGTCCTTAATGTACGGTGGCAACACTCGTAACACACCGTTTATTTGAACGTTGTTTGCATTCGTTTCATGCGCCCATTGCTTTAGATCAACAGCTAAAGCGTTAACGTACTCTTCAGTTATGGTTGTGTTGTTGTTGACTGCAGTATCACCGCCGGAACTGCCTTCATTGTTGGGGTCTGCATGGCCGTCGATGTTGTCATTTTCAGGAAACCAATTTTCGAACCAGGAATCTGGAGCCTCGAAGTTGCCAAAAATTTCGTCAAATAAGCGGTCAAATTCTCTATCGTCATTTCCATCATCGCCATCATCGCTAAGGAAATAAGCATCATCAGCATCTCCAGATAGATTGTAAATGTCCATTTCATTTAAACTTTGCGCTATGTGCGTAGGGAAGTACGTATTGCATTGAGACTGCAGTTTGTCTTCCTGTGATTCTTGTTCGTCGTCTTCACCTTCTTGTTCTGAATTTTCGCTGAATTCATGACTACCTGCATTATCGTTGTGCGCTAACGGAATCACCTCTTCAGTATCACTAAGTACTGGTAACCTGCCAGTGTTACATCTTTTACTAATTTTTTTTTTTGGACCGTGCAATAGTTCAAAATCTTTGTTAGTTTCAGCTTCTAGTTTACGTCGCCGGGTTCGCTCGCTTGGTTGATTACTCATTTTTGTTAGCCATTGGGAAGGCCAAAGTGTTACTTTTTAATGAAGTCATGATTGTATATATATGTTAGAGTACTGTAAGGTGGTTGTGTGGCATACGTTAGTCTGGTATTCCATGCATGACGTTTCAGAGATTACTCCCTTTGGACCGGACATGTTAATCATTTCATATGTGCAATTTCAAGCAGAAGCTCGCACGGTTCCGATATTTATTGTTTACCTAATCAGGAAAACAAGAAATTAAGAAAACATTTTTTGTTAATGTAAAAAGAAACGTGAACTGTAATTTATTGTTTATTAAAATTCAAGTCATTTGACCGACAACGGAATTTACATTTAGTCCCGTCCATTGTTGTAATCACTTCTACTTTTTAAAAAAATACAGTTTGAATCACAGATAAAAGCATTTATTTAATTACTCAATTATGTGTAATTAGTGTTATTTTATTTTTTTAAAGGCGTATACTTTGCGTATACTTTGCGTATAATTTACGTATACTTTAGTATCACGCTATATAAGCAGACAATTTAAGTTAATAAAAATATCAGTAAACATCACCAATACATACAAAATGGAAAACACGCAGAGAGCATTAGAAGCTGTGGAATTCGAATTGAACCGTATAAATCATACCGTGCACAGAACCGAAGAACAGGAGGTCCTTTTGGCAACAATACAAATAACAAGGGATAATTACCTGAAACACTGCGAGGACCAGGCAGCTTTTTTAAGTTCCCAAATACCTAATCTTATAGCTGAATGCAGGAGAGCAATGTCAAATAACGATAGAGACACTTGGAGAGGTCGTTGCGTCGAAGCTGCCTGGAAAAAAATGTGGTACGACGTGAGGACAGTCGGTACCGTAGGAATAGAGGATATTCGTTTGTTTCTGCGTTACTTTGGCTGCCTACACGGAAAAAATGCTGCAAAAGCTGTGTTCCGTGGCTTATCCGATCAACAGATCGACGAATTTACACAACCAAATCACCCATTACTTACACTACAACCAAATTCCCATCTTACACAACCGAATTCGTTCATCTCTTATGGAATATGGTACGGTGTTCGGCCTTAAGTTATTTTAGTTTTACATTTGATGATACTTCTGCTTGGAATTAATTAATAAATGAATAGTTATGAGTATATAGCATAGTGTAACTTCATTATATTATCGTTTATGTTGATGTTTAAGGTAAAGCAAAATAGAAGGATAACAGTATAGCAAAATAAGTGAGTTTACACAGTTTGGAAAGTATACTTGAACGTTAACGATATTAATAAATTATAAAAGCAGTAATAAATGATGAAACGTGATAAAACAAATGTATATTTTTTTTGTAAATTCACTTCATTTATTTCAAACAAATATCAAGCAAGGAAAGCTGTAACAATTAGGTACAGTTGCAGAAATTGAGAGTTATTTAGTCTGTACAAGTCAGGCAGGATACTCCTTATAAAGTCATTCACCACTGGCACCATGGTGTTTACTTCGTCATGTTCTTCTTCTCCTTCCTCTGAACCATCGTCTGAAGTCATGTTAGAAATAGATTCCTGTAAGTGTCCTTCCTCTGAGCCATCGTCTAAAGTCATGTTAGAAACAGATTCCTGTAAGTCTTCCTCATAGAGTGCTTCATTTGGTTTTGTGTGCTCGCCGCAGCCGTAACAGAAGTCGTTAGAATCTTGGCACAAAAAGGATCCCTGACTGGTCTCCATGTTAACTGGAAAAATAAATTTGTTTTATGAATATGTGATGCACATCAATTACAAAAAAAAACGTGTTACTACTTCAGTTGCAGAGGATTAAACTGTACAGCAATGTACACGTGCTTTTAGCAGTGGAGTGTATGCCACTTACGCACTGTCCACCAGGGGTATTCCAAGCGGACCAATCATAACCTGACTTTCCGCCGCCATTTCTTCCGCCATTTTAATAAGTATCCACAAGCGCGCTGTTCATTTCATTTAATACGTTAACTTTTATTTGTTACGGGACGTTACGTTTTCAGAAAACAACCATCAAAAAAACTTTTCACAAGTTTCTATGGCTTCTTCCGCCCCGGTTTACGCAGACGTGGATGCAAATTTTTCACAGCAGTTGTTCGATTTAGAAAATGAAGATTGTGACGAACCGACACCGCCTACCGGAACTCAGCCCATTCTCGATCTTAAGAAATATGCATTGGTGGATATGGAAGACGATAATGACGAAAATGTTGGTGTGGTCATAAACACAACTTGGATAGCCAACGAAGACCGAACGTTATGTTTTTGGCCGCCCGCAGACACTAATGCTGTCATAGTGAACAAGTGGATATTTAAGGGACAGAAGCCAGATGAAACCACATGGAAGGTTTATCCAATACGGATACTGCATACCTCAGGTTAATTTTGTTGGAGTTTTTTTTTTATTCTTTCAGTGTTACTAATGAACAAATTTACTCCACAGATGATTTTATCGACTTAAAAGACTTAATCGGCAAGACATTAGACACGTCTGGTGTGGATTCAGAACTTGATGGAGACAAAGCTAAAAGGTCCCGTAGGCTACGAAGAAGTAAACCGACAACGCAGCCTTACGTGCCTGAAGTAATACCCCGCAAGAAACCTAAGCAAGGTAAACAGCCCATACAGGAATCGGATGACGATGACAACTTTGCTGAGAGGCAAGCAGCATTAAAAGCGAATCATCCAGTAAAAGACACTTGTAAGTATCAAATTGTAGTAATGGAATTTAAGAAAGATATCGCTATTGAATCACGTAATTTTGCAGTGAACCACTTGAGCAACATCCACAAGCCCCCAAATACAATATCAGCTAAGGCATTTGATGTAGTACCTAGGCAATACGGTAGGGCATTCATTTGTTAAAACTGAAATGTGAATGCGGAATAACAGTTATTATTCTTATTTGAAGTGCCCAATGCTAGTTCTAAGCGGAATGCACCTCCAAGCACAGGAAATCCATTGCAAGGTACTGTAATAGGTAGATATGTTTTGGTAAGACGCTGTATGAAACGACTCTTTATTATACATAGACAGTTCCAACTTACGTCGAGAGAAACAAACCGTCGCAGGGCTACGACAAAACCGTACAGGTAGTTGGTGTGATGAATCGTTAATTAACAAGGTTATAATAACTGTTTACCTCCGCAGAGAGTCGGGGAGCACACGAGCAACTACCAAGAGAAGTCAGTGTTACTGCAATGGAAAGTAGAGGTAATCAAAATTGCAACCAAGACAACATATCATACTTAATAACTGCTTAAAACATTTCATTTCAGATGATCACAGACGACCACGTGGACCAGGATCAGGACGGGCTAGGACTCGGGGCGGGTCCGTAGGCCGTGGAACAGGTCCCTCGTACTCGTTTGGAATGTGTTCTGGAGGAAGCCCAATACAACGTGTGCATTCCCCCCAAGGTAGTGAAATAGCTGACAAATTTTAATTACCCATTATATGTATCTTTAATAGTAGATAATTAAAAAAAAAAGAGAATTAAAAAAAAGGTCTCTGCACCGCATGTTCTCATGCCGACTTTGAGCCACCAAATCCCGCCGGAGACTCCCATCGAATTGCGGTCTTTTTTTAATATGTTCTTTTTTTTTTGTTTTTGGCGTGTTTGTTGTTTGGCATGGTAGTTACAGTGGTATTAATTTAAATTATCCTTTTAAAAGGGCCAAACCCTATCCGTTCTTCGGAGAATGGGGAAACGTCTGTTGACAATAGACGATATGATAATGCAAGTCCACAGAATTGGCGATCAGAACCTAACAGCAGTGAACATTGTGATTGTAAGTAAATTAATTGTTATTGTTTTCATTAATTGTGTTTTTAGTTGCATATGAGATTATTTCTTGAATGCAGATTACAGAAGAGACTTACCTTATGACGATGAATATGCGACGGACAGGCAACCCTATGAACCCACTAGTGATTCCTACCCAAGCCAATGTAAGTTTAAAAAGTTTCGGGAAGTGTTTTCAAATTCATGTTACAAGATTTTTACTTTTTTTCACTAAAGTTCGCCTGAATCGGCAAAGTCAAAACAACTACGTACAGAGAAACTATGACGAAGAACAGGCAGCGGACTGTACTGCAGGTAAAATAATTCACAATACGTTATTTTCTATACGTAGTTTTAAATGTGTTAAAATGCAAATGTTCAGATAAGAAGCTGGACTTAATAATCCGCGGTATGAAAGGCATGTTGAGGAAACAAAATGAAATGTTGCTGGAGCAAAAGGAACACAAGTCAACGCTGAATGAAATACAAGCCAAACTTGCACATCTGGAGGAGCACATTCGAAAGTCACCTAAAACTGCTACAGAGGAAGAAATAGAAGCGGTTACACGTAGTTTCCCAATTAAAAAAATAGAAGACTTTTGGGCTTTTGATAAAACACTTGAAGATGATGATGCATTGGCTGCTGGTCTGGTAAGTAGCATGTACACCAAACAGTCGTTTGCAAGTTAAGTAATTCTGTACTTTTCATTTTTCAGTCAAAGACATTCACGGATTATGGCGGTACTGTTAAGGAGAGATTTTACAGACGTCTCCTGAAACGGACAACGGATCAAAAGGTTTTATGCAAATTTAGTTATTCTGGGAGAACAGAAAAGAACCACCCACC
This sequence comes from Schendyla nemorensis, assembly GCA_034698245.1. Lineage (NCBI taxonomy): Eukaryota > Metazoa > Arthropoda > Chilopoda > Geophilomorpha > Schendylidae > Schendyla > Schendyla nemorensis. The sequence goes on along the minus strand of JAQGBF010000157.1, from coordinate 1,037 downwards.
AAAAGAAACTTTCAAGGACACAACGTTTTGCAGCATCATTATAGGTAAGCGTCTATTATTGTAAGTGATTAAACAAAAAATAATCCTGTTGATTTATTGCAGCCATTGCTGAAAAAAATTTCCCAGACTGGGGTACGGCGGACCTAGCAAATCAAGTTAAATATCTTGGAAGACCTAAGAAGGCCAAGAAGGTGGTGAAGGTACATGTTCATGTGTCTAATAGCGAGGACGATAGCGACGATGAAGACAACACGGCAGGAGACAACGAGAACGTGCAGAACGCTGCAAACGCACAGACAGCCTTGAATGGGGAGAACGCTGCAAACGCACAAACAGCTTTCAATGGGCAGAACGCTGCAAACGCGCAGACAGCCTTCAATGAGCAGAACGCTGCTAACGCACAGACAGCCTTTAATGGGCAGACCGCTGAGACCAATCAATATACCGTGCACAAACAAGTCAGCCAGGAAAAAAATGCGGATGAAATTGAACTGGAAGAACTAATGGGTGCTAATGCTTAATTGTAATGTATCTGGATGATAATGTATGTGGCATTGTGGAAAATAAAGAAATATATTTTTCAATTATTTGCAAAATGTTTTATTGTGTTCAACGATTTCATTAAAAAATAAGAATGGGATCCAAAGCGATATAAGCAATACCAAAAGGAATACAAAGGAAAGAAATAAAATAACTGGAAAAGCCAAATACCAAAAGGATTAAAAAGGAAAGAAATAAAATAACTAGAAAAGCCAGTGTCAATTCAGTTCAAAAATACCTCAAATAGCACTTCATTGGGTTTAAAAATTACAGTGACATTAACGATAGAAAATACCTAGAAACTACCTGAAAGGCCTTCGAAAATTACAGTGACATTAAGGTTATAAATCACCTTCAAACTCCCTGAATTGCCTTCGAAAATTTCAGTGACATTACGGTTACAAAATCCCCGAAAACTACCTTAAAAACCTTCGGAAATTTCAGTGACATTACGGTTACAAAATCCCCGAAAACTACCTTAAAAACCTTCGGAAATT
>JAQGBF010000156.1:0-11283 GCA_034698245.1 Schendyla nemorensis | reverse complement strand
CCTTGTTAGTATGAAAAGCCCAGATTCCTCGTGTTAAATATTAACATCAATCCCTAGATCAATCTTCTCCTGTTGGTGATTTAAATTTTGCCACTAAGCCGCCATTAGCAGGAAGTAGGTGAGTCCAGTCCAGTCCACTTCGTAAAGGGGAGGGAAGTAGACAGGAGACTGGACTGGATATCCCCAGAACCCCAGAAGCAGTTTGTTTATTTTTGTTGATAGTGAAGCTAGTGGATAATGAATACACTAACTTGTCTGCGCAAGTTATCATTCTTAGAAATCCGGCTTAGTGCCATATGTCTTCTGAAGTTACTTGCTAGGAGAAAAATGTTGAGACATTTTCTGGAGATTTTCCTCCGGCTTCATTTGGGTCTAGGTAAAATGAGAGTTGTAATTGTTTTTATTGAGATCTTGGACGAATACCTAAATATTAGGCATTCGTCCAAGTATTCGTCCAAGTTCAGATGCTTTGACAATGCCATAAATTTGATTCACAACATTTTATCTATGCGTCCTGATAGGTAGTAGTACGGTACATATGTCGTCCGTTATCAGGGTGGATGCCTATAGATAAAAAAAAATGAAGTCAATCTTGAAATAACGCTATCAATAATACTCTTTGCGTGACATCAGTAGTTTCTTTTGGTTTATATGACTGATGCACACGAACAAAAGTATATTAGCTAGAATTGTTTATTAAATCTAGGACCATGGTCCGTGATTAAATTCTCTGTAAAATTTTGCAACAACTTGAACATTAACAGCAATGTTCGTAACTTTATTGGAGTATTGTATAAAATGTTGTACATTGTAGCGTACCGAATAGAATTACACATGAATTACAAAGTCACAGGTTTTCTTCAAATTTAGTCAAAGCCTTCAGTTGGCCCTTATTACTCTATTTGAAGCATCTAACTCACCTCTCTAAAATTAGCGAGAATTTTCAACTCGAACTTGTTGTTTCAATAGAGTGATATAAGAGTTACTGCAGAGTTCTGCATTAAAAGTATAAAAGAATTTTAGAGAGGTGACTTAACTAAGGTTTTACCAAAGAGTAAAATGTGTGACTTAGTAATTCATGTGGTTTCCTTGTTAGTGAGTTATTTATTTACGTCATAAATGATTATAAAAGTCTTGTGAACCGAAGAAATAAGTGAATACTATTCACCTAGAATGTATTTATTTATAAAACAAAACTATTGAAGAATTATTGCATATGTTTCATATTACGGTATTTCATATCATTTCATATTATTTCATATTTTCATATTTGACAGTATTAAATCTACTTTTGCATTTTTTTAAAGGACACAAATTTTGCTGTAAAAACAGTATCAACTCGCCTATCGCCATCGGTAATTATTTGACAAACCTAACCTAGGTAACCTACTAAACACTAACTGAGCATTTATCTACTCCAGAAAATATGGAAACTACTAACGTTTCGCCGATCGAGATTGAACGGAAGAATTACAGACGGACGCCGGTTACACTAAATATCGCAAGGCCACTGCGAATATTTAGATCCACTGCGAAAAAAACTTCTACTAAACAGTTTGGTTCGAGCAAAAAAATATCTTTCGATTCTTTCGACGATGAAAGCGATGACGAGAAAGAGAATATACCAGTCGCAAAGCATCTGAATTTCAGCGATGACGATAGCAAAGAAAAAGCTGTAGATGGAAAGAAAAATAATTTCAACGTGAATCTTAGTTTCAGCGATGACGATAAACCTGTTGGAACGGGTCGAAAGAAAAGTGATTTGGTTTTAACAGAAACACCACGTAAAAATTTTGATTTTTGTGATGACGGCGATGATTCAATTATATCTGAAAGCATTAATGAGAAGAAAAGCTATTCAGTTTTAATTGAAACATCACACGAAGGAAGTGATGACGAATTTGAGAGGCTTTTGAGTTACTACAAGACTCCTAAACCGAAGAAGGCCTTTGTTGAAACGGATGACGATGGGTTTATTGCGGAAGATAGCGAAGAAGAGAACGACGAAATCGAATTTCATTTGTCTCTGAAAAATTCTGTTTTTGAAAAGGGAGATTCAAAACGTGTGGTTGGGACTAATGAATTGGCTTTGCCCGAAACTGCGAAGCTGATTCATTCAAAAGATGAAAATCCATTTCTGTCTAACGCAAAATACGATTCAGAAACCGACGACAGCAACGACGATTTTGATCTCGCTTTAAATTCCCATCGTAAGCTAATTCCCACTAGTGAACCTCAATCGACTGTGCGCAAGTCACACTTCAAAACGCCAAAATCATTTCAACCATTCACTGGGAATCACCTCACCCGGGCAAATAATCCTGATGCACCAACAGGAACTCCAGACAAAATTGAGATAGAAAAGAAACCGAAAGTCGATGACGATAATATAGAATTTCCTTCGTGTCTAGAGGATTCTCACTTTGCACAGACAAATTCTAAACGCTCGCTACAGAATTCGAAACCTTTTAAATCCTGTTCACCTGAAGCAACGGATCCAGGAATTGCTTACGAGACTGAAAATAATTTGAAGCTTGAAGACAAAAGTCCGGAACTCGATTCAGAAATCCAGCAGAAATTAATCTTTAAAACTCCTAAATCCAAAATTCGTCAAGATTTTTCGAGCGAGAGTAGCAACGAAGATGACGATTCACAAGCCGAAGACAGCGACACGGATTTCGATCTCATTTTAAATTCCAATCGCAAACCAAACACTTCCAACTTAGAGTGACACTTAGCACAACACCTTCTATCAATATTCATTTTCAATCTACATCTTGTAAACGACCATGAGCAAACAGTGCACTTAACGGTATGTGATTTGTTACTGCGCGATGTTTCGTATTCAGATTTGTCTGTTTTTAATCAAATGATACGAATTTTACGTTGTTACTATTTTTTAAGAAATGACAAGATACCGATTTAATGAAAACGTAAAGCTTATCTATCATGTTTAACATTAATGGAGATAATGAAAACTGTAGAGCTAATACGGTATGACCTTTCTTAATTTTAGGAATTATATAGATTTTATAGTACTAAATTATTACTTGGAAGATGTACTATACAATAAAAATTGAGTATTTAAAACATTTTATTTGCTACCGTTCCTACTTCTACTAGTTTACTACTTTTAAATTTAGATAGTATTAATGTACTTCAAATGGCATGATTTTTCTAAACCTGTAATTCTTTAGGCTTTAAATTGAATCCCATCCATAAGTACTGTATCTGCATAACAAAAAACAGTATTTCTTGTTTCAGGAAATACTATAGGTTATTACTATATGGCTGATTAGTGATTACCATACAATAGATGCTACTATGTATGTGCTGCCAATATCATTTATCTTCCTTTGTAATCTTTCATTCACTTCATTAATCAGAGTAAACTTACCGAACAATTGGATCCGACGCAGTTATAACATCTGCAGTCAGCCCAATCATTATCACAATTTGTCCAGGGCAAAACTGATTGCATAGAAGCAGCCAAGTAGAAAACGCACGTGGCACCCAAGGCCACATAATAAGTTACTACATAAAAACTGCTCAATGCTTGTCCTATCCCAATCCCTGCATAGAAAAAAAATAAACAAACCATTATTACCCATAATTGCATGTAATTATTTATCTATAAAAACGTATTTTTGCACACTAACCTCGCAATAAGGGCACGCAATTCCATGCTTTGACGCTTCCGTAGCTGCAAAACTGACCAAAAGCCAACTCCATAAAATAGAGTGGGCGACCAATAAGAAATAGAATGATGAGATATGGTATAAGAAATGCACCTGTGAAAAAAATGTCAACATTTGTATTTTTATTGGTGAAAATCCACATTGCATAACCGGCACTCAGTAATGAAATCATTTCAATAAATCTGTCTGCTATGTATGCAGTAAATCAGTCTGTGCTTTTGAGCGCCAACTACTCTGAATTCCAGTCTAATTATAATTTCAGCTGACTGAGTTGAAAAAATAACCTCGTAGCCCAATTTTCTCTGATTATATCCATTGATATGTCAAGACACCCGCAATTAGGTGATGAGCCTCATTCAAATCATAGAGATGTCTATTAATCATGTATTACCTCCTCCGTTTTCATATGCTGTAAATGGGAACCGCCATATATTCCCCAGTCCGACTGATGATGCAATGCACGACAGAAGGAACTCCATGGGTCTGGCCCAGTTATCCCGATTTCGCACATCTTCTTCGCTGGTTTCTAGTTCTGCGTATTCCTGTAACTGTGGAACAATATTGCAATCACCCACAAATTCCTACAACAGCAAAAAATTAAAATTTTTAACGGTGCAGCGGCAACATTAGTTTAAGGCGCTAAAATTTACTACAGATTTTGTGTAGTTAGTATTTTCTATAACTTGACTACTATTAGCTCTATAAACCAATACAAACAACAAAAATTTAAATTGTAACAGCACAAACAACACCGGTCATAGGCACCAAAACTAATCCTTTGGATTTTGTGCAACAATTTTAAGATTAGACAGTGTTAGCTACAGTACCGGTAAGGTACTACTACTTCTGCTACTACTTCTCCTACTACTACGACAACAAAATCAAGTTTTTCAACGCATAAGCGATAAAATAAATTATTCGCAAAATTCTTTGGATTTTGTGCAATAACTTCAAATTGAGCGGCATAGTAACAACACCGGTTATAGGCGCCAAAACCAATCGGCCGCATTTGCGTATTAAAATTTAAAAATCGACTGTTCAAAACTAATGGAATAATAAATCTTTCGCAGGCCCAAGTAATAATTTACAGTGCAAGAAGAGTTGTTGCTGCTGGTACTGTTTTGACAAGAGTCACCGATGATGCACAAATCTATTCGGTCATCGGCATCTTCACTTTCGGGTATTTGGTGAAGTGTATTGCCTCTAACCATCCTTCGCCGCTGAGCGCTGAAGACCTTCTGACACTAGCATTCTCCAGCAGCAGTGCATCTTAAGGCTCTGCATAGTGCTACTTCTCTGCTCATCCTTGGAGGAATTTTTAGAACTTGTAACGGATCTGGGAACGGATTTATTTTTGAAGTCCCCTCTTTTGGCAAGTTGATTCGCAGAGTAGACGTTTGGCTTTTGTTTGATGTAACATCAACAACCGTTAAAGGGTTAAACGTTCTTTTTTATAGGGGAAACAAGAGATTAAAAAAAGTCGAATGGGAACAAGGTGATTTGTTTTTGAGGGAAATATTTGGCAGGTTTGGAAAACAGAGATTAATCTTATTTTGAAGGTGATGTTTATTACCTGGGGAAGGTCTGTGGATTTGCGTCTATTATTTTCTATAATGAAATTGGACACGGTTTGAAGCTGAATTGGCTGAATGTGCACAGGTTTCTATAAAAACAAATGGTTTTGGGATTAGAGTATAGAAAATTTAATTTCAGCACAATAAATATAAATATAAATTATTCAATAGTTGAAGGCCATTTAAACTAGTTAAATGTAAACAGCAATCGAGGAAGTCATTAAAGTGGGTGGATAGTTTTAACTATTGGGGAAAAACCCAGAGTATAATTGAGCAACGAAACTAATTCTTATTATCAAGTGGATTAAAGAGTAGTTTTACTTTCACAGTAAACTTTTATTACCTTTTCTACTAACGCGTAAGACTTTTTGGGCATCACAACGTTCCAAATTGTTCTTATTATATTCAGATTGTCAATTGATTTAACACCTCACTTTTTAAGGAGTCAGTGATAATCTGTAAAGAAGGAATCTCAGCTAATTATTGAGTCATTCAATGTTATCTTTATGATGACAGATAACCCAATTTTTTCAACTGCCTATGTAAAAGAAAAACTATATTAATAGTTCTTTTATGGTAAGTGCGCAAATTATCTTCTTGTGACGTCAATAAGCAATTAAATATCAAAGTTTATTTAAAATACGCGAAATAAAATTTAAATTGCTAGTCTTCAGCCTTTGCAAGGCCATTCGTTGCTCAGAGCAACAATTAAAGAATTTTATCTTTTAATTCTTAATATTGCAGATAAAACAGATATTTCAAATATTTGTACTACCAAGAAGTTAAAAAAAAAAAAACCTGTGTTGCAAGTTCTGTCTGATTTAGTAACACAATCAAAGGAAGACTGGCCGTCTCAACACACAAATAAAGAAAAGGACACCTGCTACTCTGCTAGTCTATTGACATTACTTTTATGGTTTCGTGTAACAAAATCCACAAGGCGTACAATTACAGGTAGAAGCTGCAAAACGAAACTTCTTTTTATGTCCTCAAAATATAATAAATGCTCTAGTTAATATATGCTATATAAACAATATATAACTGGAAACTAAATAATAGTATTCGGTTAAATTCAATTATTTAAATTGATAAAAGCTTATAAATGAATTATTATTTGAATTTTTTACGAGCAAAATGCATTAAAATATAGATCTGTTAATACTTATTATTTCTATTAAAAACTATTATTGATTTTATCACTGCGCAGGAAATAAAAACAAGGCGTATACATTTTTCTAAAAAGAGCAAAAGTGCACTTTTAACGACATGATATGCATCATCTTTTATTTATTTTTACCAAATCATTACTAAATGCGAATTACAAATATTCGAAACTTAAAATTCTGAATAAAACCTTAGTCTTCTTCATATATCAGGCACAAGAATTCAAATGCAAAAATTAAAATAATAAATCCCTCTCTACCATAAACCCCTTTGCCAAAAATGGATTTCAGTTATTATCTTGTCTGGCAGCCTCACTAAACCCCCTACCCCTACCTCCCCCCACCCTTCCAACTTAATTTATAGTCCCTGAAATTAAATTTCCACACAAACAACACAGTCATAACCCATTCAATTAACACCCAAATCCAACGTCGAAATCACACCGAAAATTCCCACGAAAAAACCAAACACAGTACATAAAAATATTCTTCATCATCCTTCTACCCCGCTACATCCATTCAAACCCGCGATCAATAATGACGTCAATTCGCCTCGCAGACATAACCTCTCTAAGACCCCCCCAAATACAAATCCCAATCTTCAAAAACCCCCCAAAAAAATACCGCGCTTCCCTGCGCAGCATCCAAAAACATTTTCAATTGTTTGCCCCTGAAGAGACTTACGTTGTTTTCCCTGCAATGCTTGGACGACGTGCGGTGAAGCTGATGCCGGCGCGCCGAGTCAATAAAATTCTAGAATTGCTTTTCCTATCTTGTATTCAAAATATTGTGCGAGAAAATAACGTGGGTAGGTGTGTCCGTGTTCCTACCAACGAAATGATGTATTAAAAATGAGTAAAACAGTTTTGTCACCATCAATTTCCTCCTGAGACTAGTCCGAAACTCCCAATGAGCATATGGCGAATAGAACGTCAGAGAAAATGGGAGGGAAAAGCCAGACAGAATGAAGGCCTTCTGTGTAAGGAGGCCTGCGCTTCTGGCTAGACCGGAAGTGTTCGGTTTTTCCTGCGCTATAGGAAGATAAGAAGGGGGATTTTTTTCTCAGAAGAATTAGGGAAGGTGTGGGAGAAGAATGAAACGATAATTTCGTAATTAAAAGTTTCGGTTTCGATTGACTTGGTTGGTTTTAAATGAATCATTTATGAGAGTTGTGGCAGTATTAATGTAGAAGACCTTGGTGTGGTTGATGCAATAAAATTGAGCGTTACTAGAGAATGGACTTTTTATATCATTTGTAAAATAACAGTTTATTTATTAACATACAGCGTCAAAACATTATTACATGCAAAAAATAGTCTGGAGATTCGATTTTGTCAAGACAATGAAGTTGAAACTATTTTTTTGTACAATATTTTTCGATTGATTTGGAATCACCTTGAATTTACAGACTATGCAGTATGAATTTTTTTTGTCGGTGATACAGTGTTAGATATTATACATGGAAGTCGAAAAAAAACCTATAAAAACTGTACAATGCTAGAAAACGCATATTAATATACACGATACGGAGCGTTCACATTTTCAGTCCTCTCAATGAATTCCTTCGTTTGCTCAGAGCCCCATTCTCTCATCCACTTTACGATTACGCTAGAGGAAACACCACAAAGTCTGGTAGCAGCCTTGATGTTTATGCGTCCTAGTTCGATTTTCCCTACAATTTCTTTCTTTTTGTCGTCGCTGATCATATCTTAAAAAAATAATACAAAATGCTTATTAATGAACCTGCAAACTTTAGAAAAATTACTAATTTTATAGTTCATCAGGCCAACAACAATGCAAAATGCAAACTTTAAACAAAATAAAACAAAACAAAAAAAAAATTAAAAATATTAGAGCGTTTGCGTTTTATTCGCACCAAAAGTACGAAAACGAAGTGGTTCTATTCTTGTCTTTTTATTCTAAGCAACAATGAAACAAATTCGTTTTCGTACTTTCGTACGAATAAAACGCAAACTCTCTATTATTTTCGTTAATCCTTCATACCTTGGACGAATACCTTACGTACGACAGGTGCAGCTTAGCACTGAATAATTGTGGCAAAGGGCGAGCAAAGCTAAGGGGGTACAAACACTTTAACAGCCTATCCACCAATCACGTTCCCGAGAATTTGGTGTTTGTATCACCTTCCACTGTTAAACCTTGTTTTGCAAATGGAAAACAATACCGTGCCACCCGTCCTATTAGGTATTCGTCCAAGTACACACTATGACTTAAGATGAATGATAACCGAAAATTCGAACATTACTAGACTCTCACGACATCGTTGGCCATTATAGTCAAGTCAGTCCGTAAAGAACTCATGTAAAGCAGTTACTAAAAAAATCATTGCTTTTATGTTCAGTTATTTATTTATATACAGTTGCATGTGCTGCATCACCTGCCACATACCCGTGCCATATTTGTCAGCCGTATGAATGCCACGTGCACCTGCCATATATGATCCACATGCAAGTGTCTTTATCAGTAAGTACCATTATTCTTCGCGCAATCACACAAGGTTAATAGTATTCACAGATATAGTTCCAAATGTCACAAGGTTCTAATAATCATACAGACCATTAGTTCTTTCCTTTGTATCAATGCATGACAAAAAGTAATAGACGCATTGTGGGAAGGAGGAGGTCGAAGCTCACAGATCTAAACTTTATATTTGGTTGGGGTTTACATTTACAGAAGCAGAAATACAGAAATAAATGTTATGTATGTTCGGTTGATGTTTGCTCAAGGGTGTACATACATAAGTACTTGCTGCTGTCATTTATGCGAGCCAGCTGCAAGTGCTTTGCTGTACACAACTTACTTTTTGTAAGTGTGTAGGTAAATTTTCACATTAAAAGTACACCTGAAAATAATATACTAACTAGTTCTCAAGTCGGGTGTCCTGATTTCTGTCACCTCCAGTTCAACATCATCCATCTCACTGGGAGAAGAGGTTCTCTGGTCTTCAAAATTTTTCTTCGTCAAATTACTTTGAGATTTAGATACTTTATCTTGCAATGATACAGCTTCTTTTCTCAGGTTATCCTTCTGCATAGAATAAAAAATCAATACCATTTTTAGTGAAAAGATATACACATGGCGGTTTTTCCTAAAAATTGCTTGAACAAGGGACGCCCGCGAGCATGAAAAACGTTACAGTGGGCAGGCTGTTGTTCTGTATGAGATGAGTTAGAACTACGGCCTACCCACTAATGTATTTTATGCTCGCACGCAGGTGTGTAGTGAACTCCCTCATATCCGACCATAATAATATCCGGACACCTCTCTTATCCAGAAAAAATCTGCAGTCCCAGCTAATCTAATCCAATAGAAATGACAATGACCTTCTCTTATCCAACCACTTTTCTAGGGTGCCACCTGTGTTCGGTTATGAGGGAGTTCACTTTATCGCATTTTTTTTTTTATGGTGAATAGAGCCCGTTATAAATAGCCTTTGGCACTGGCAAAAGGGCTATATAGTTTAACTGGGCACCGTTTAACTTAAGTGCATTATTAGATGGGCATCCAGACATTCTAAAAATTAATCATCAATGCTCTAATGAACCTAAAATAAAGTTTTTCTGTGGTATACAATTATAATCGGACAAAAAACGGTTTCTGAAAGTATAACGTAGGTTTGCGTAATCTATGAATATCTGTTTACACATCTAATTAATGCATCAGAGGTCAGCAATCATTTTAGCTATTTCTCCCCATTGCCAATGCCTAAACATTGGACTCCATAGGCTTTCTAACACGCATGAATTGGGGTTTATACAAAGAAGCGCAGCAATAAATTAAAAAGCACAATAAAATAGATGTATCTTACTTTTCGTTTCACAACACCACTAGGACCGGGAGTTTCTTGTGCGAGTGCTCTTTTCAGTCTCTGGAAAAGGTTTCCAGGAGATTTTGGCGTGATGCGCACTTCATCAGGTTTGTCACAAAGTTTATTAGAAACATCAACTGACTTAGCAGAGGATTTTTTAGCAACTAGATCTGGTTTGTCACAATGTTGATCAGCAGCAACATTTCCTGTTCCTGCTCTAGCCAAATCAGCAGCAGACATTTCGTCTAAACGATCGTCCGTGATATCTACTAAATCTTCGCTTTCAATTGCACTGCCAGTACCGGACTCCTGATTTAACACTTCAGATTCATTTCCAACTAACTCATCTCCAGAATTTTTCAAGTCTTCGTTAATTGATTCAAGTAGGTCATTTACTTTATTCGCCATTCCAAAGCACGAATTTTCAGTATCTGAATCTGAAGCGTTCGACTCATCAAATTCACACAAGCCCTTTTCCGCGACACTGTTCTTTTCTGGAGACAAACCGGCACCATCTTTCATAAAACCAGAGACTGGAGTGTCACTTCTCTCAGAACTAGAAAACCCAGTCATTTTACCATCCACAAAACTAGAGGCTGCCGCAGTCTCATTTTTATCAACCCCAGAAAAACCGGACACCGCAGCGTTTCTTTTCCCGGGTCCAGAAACTTCAACATTTCTTTTCTCAAGTCCAGAAACAACCGTCTCAGCTAGGCTCAGGGTTTCAGCAGGCACAGAGCCTTTAAACAAACCGTAAGCCAGCTTTCCAGCTTCACTTCCCTCACTTTCTTCAACGCTCTCAGATTCCGCATACACGCTTGCCGGCAACCGCGCATCTTTCCCGCCAAAGAGTTTCGCTATGCGAACTTCGTCCGCATTCGAAGTCTCTTCGTTCGCAGTAGCAGATTTCCCCTTCCCATTCAACACATCATTAAACACAGAACCAAACGAAGCCTTCTTAGATTTATCCTTGTCTAAGGATAAATTTTTCTCCCGCTTTTCACTGTCATCTCGCAACT
>JAQGBF010000155.1:0-11344 GCA_034698245.1 Schendyla nemorensis | reverse complement strand
AATCTCCTGCCCCCCTGCTGGTAATCCCTTCTGGTTCTCCCCTCCTCCCCTGCTGGTTTCAGAGCAGTTAACGGAAGAGGAACAATGAAAATCTTTAAGTGTCACACTTCTGTGGGGTGTTTATTTACTTCTGGTCCTAGCTTCATGATTTACCGCCATCAACCACGTGCAAATTAAATTATCTGCTTTTCTGCATGCACCAAGCTGACATTGACCCTCACTACCTATCTTGTTTATGTATTAAAAAAATCCCACAACTTATCTGGAGATTTGTAAAAGCCACTAAGCATTTCTATGCAATCACAAGAACAAAAAATGTAATTATGTAAGTCAGATAAAAATATCACTCATGACTCATTCCTTGCAAATCAACTGCCAAATCTATTAATGAAAGCATTTCTGTTTGCTGATAAGCAGATAAGATACTTACGGTATCAATTATCACGTGGCGGATTGGTGAAGATTCACGTGCCGCCAATAAAAACGATTAATATTGAGTCTACACGTTCACTATAAAAGGAAAGTCTGCAAGCACTGTTCTTTACACCGATCCTCTGCAGATAGTTTGTACTGTTCTGAAAAGTCCTCTGTTAAACATGAACAACATGCAAGTTGCATCCCAGGTTGAAGTGAGCAAAGAGGTTGCCGAAGAAAGCTCGGTACAAGAATCAACAATACCAAAAGAAGAGGACTATAGCACAGAGCAGAACAGTTTCGCCTTGTATGATGACTACTTGGAAGGAACAGAAGTAATGGATCTGATTGCACCAGTATTTTGAAGGTATGTCATTGTTGATTTTCTTGTGTGTTTTCAAAGTAGATGGATATTTCACTAAGTGAACTGAGTAGTTTCATGTATTTTTCTGGGAGCGCCATGCCCGGCTTTACTGAAGCCGCTGATGATTTTTGCATCATAAACCCATTGTTAAGCCTACTTTTTCCATTACCATTGTTTAAAGAAAGATACTCCTGTGTTCGATGTGTCATATATTATAATCTTTTAAATTTAAATCAGTATGAACTATTAATGAAAGAATTTATATTTAGTATGTAATTATTCATTTCTATTATTATTTTTTGCAGAAAGAAAATGACTCTTGATGATTCATTGAACCATGACATGTACCTGATACGTTAGTCGTTCCAGCTATGATAAACAAATATTGTCATGAAATTGTTTTGGACGTTTTGTATATAATCAACTTTATGTAAATATGTACAATATTTGTAAGAAAATAAATCCCATTACAAAACTGTAATTGGAAAGATTTAACCTCATTTTTTGTTGAACGGATTTAATTATTTAAAAAATTAGCTGCTTCTCTTCATACAAATGGGTGTTGGTGGATTAGGACAGGAAAGAGATAATCTAGGCTGTTTTATGATACATATTTCATCTTTTTTGCATTGTTTGTTCTATAACGAGATGACAATTATAAGATTCGAATATAATTAAAGTAAAGGTTCAAACTTACCACACAAACATCTGAAAATTATATATATTTTTTTACACTCATTGTGTCAATATGGCATAAAGAAAAATATAAAGATCTAGAAATATACTCTATTGTACATTGAACTGTTTTTATTTGTGAAAAATATTGTCAGCTTTGGGTGATTCTTTTTTATTATATTATGAAGTAACAAAAATTGAATAAGCTTTTGTATTATCTTTTTCAAAAATTAGCTTATTTATATTGGCACAATAAAGCTGCTTTGCAGAAAAAAATTCTTAAAAATAATGTACAATGCAAATTGCTGCCATTTTTTTTTCAATCAAAATATTTCACCGTTATATTTTTAAAACAATCTTCTGTACAGCTCAAACCAATTTACAAAAAACACTTCACTGCTTTAATAAAAAGTTTAGAAGTCTCATTAAAACTTTTGAAATGTATATCAGTGATTCCAAATCTTCAGAATTTGCAATCCCAGTAAATAATTTCTAGTACATAGAATTTGTGAAAACAAAGAAACAAAAAGTTGTTGATATACAATAATACAATAATAATGCTAACAGAAATAGTAATATATATTTATAAAAATACATTTTGTTAATTATCTACATTATATAAAGTCACTACATTTAGAATAATTTGTAATTTATTTTAAAATTTAGATTGAAAAGTTCATAAATTTATTTTACTGCTTTAATGCTAAATCTATAGCACCCAAGTGCAGAAACAACACAGAGGAAAACAGATTAAACACCAATTTCAACTTATTGGACAGAATAAGTTTGCTTGTACTGCTTTAAAAGGTAAAATAACCCTAAAAAACAACTCTTCATTTTATAATCATGTCATATGGAAGTTGTAACATAAATGCTTTATCTAGGAACCAATGTCCTATAGGTATTTTTTTTTCCTGAAGTCTAGATACCATTTAAAGCCAAGTATAAAAAAATTCTGTAGATTATGTGGATAGCCAATAAAAGTCTTTACTATAAACTAGTATTTTGCAAGTAGATGGCAGTGTAGTCAGAAAAATTATGTTTTCAAACCATGTAATCAGGTGTCCATTAAGAGGAGTATGCAACTCCATTAATTGGTCAGGAATAAGCTGATTTTGAGTTAGCGCCATCTGATAGCAACATGTGAGTTAAAAACGTGACTGCAGCAATCCAGATGGCAAATCCAGAACTAAATTTGCGAAAATCAGCACCAGCTGTTAGAATTGAGTCGAAAAACGATTTTAAATGAACACTAAAGGCTTAGATTATTAAGCAAACTGCAAAATTTGAAATTTTATCCATACCGGTATTAGAATTCATATTTTAATCCCGCTCTAGGCTTTAGAGAAAAAATTCAAAAAAATAAATAACTTGTCCAACCAATCAATGAAACAATGGCTGCTGTTCAAACAGTGGACTACTATAGGAATGTCTAGTATGCAACAATAGAAAGAGTTGCTTGTCACCAGAAGACAGCACGGTCCAAACCCCTGTTCTAAAATTCAGCTTATCTCTGACCTATTATTGGAGTTGCATACTCCTCTTAATGGACTCCTGATGTAATGTAATATATTTATGACATGAATACAATTTTCTTTTTTTTAAAGAATAAGTTAATTTAAAGCATTCCCAAAAAATACTAGTTTGTATGTTTGCTCAGGTGATGAGCTGCCATCTACTTAGAAAGTTGCACACTGCAATCTTTGAAATTGAGACATGTCTTTATTGATGGAAACATCTTGTGTTTTTCATGTTAAATTTATATATTATGAATGGGAATAAATTATTTGTCCCCCAGTTTAACTGATTTTTCCCCAAACTAGTACTGTTGGGACCCTAAGTCCAAATTTTGGTACACATGATGAGGTTAATTCTTTAAAAACAAAACAATAATTTATTATTTTTGTTTGGTGAAAATAGTTAACTTCATACTTCAATATTAAGTACTTTATTGGGGAATGTTGAGAGAAATCAGTTTAGTGGTGGGCAAATAATTACAGCCCATGAAGTATACCAATAGGGTATCAGGGCCAGGTAACTAGTAGGGAATGGACCACACAACAGCATTTATGATACAAGCTAATGTCTTGCTTTTTATTACAAATCTTAGTGCATAGTCTTTTTTATATAATTAGTTTATTTTATATAGTCTTGCCATCTTGATTTTGCTAGGCTAATTTTATTTTTAAAGTTATTTGACCTTCAATTTTAAAATAGGACTTTTTATTATATTTCTCAGGTTCCACTGTTAGGCACTATTGATAATAAAATTCTTTTAACTCCTTATGTATATTTTTAAGTTTTTTCATATATTTAGAAACAAAATAGTAAATTTCTTTAAAATGGTTTCACATTTACAATATTAATAATAAAAAAATGGAGAATTTATTAATTAAATGCAGATTTGCATGACAGTGCACTGTTGTAAAATACTGCCACTGAGTCTAGGTATTTAAAAGTATAAAAAAAACTGTTTATATCTTTTTTTACTTATAACATTTAAAGGCAAGGTCTAAACATACAACTGTTAATAGTAACAAGACTCATTTCACTGGCCTGGATGCAAGACTTACTAAACACACACAACAATGCGAAAATCTGCTAGACTGACCAATAATGGACTTTGATTGATTTCTATTACACTCCCCAAATTTATCATTATTTAAAATATAATTTTTGATAGATTTATGCTTTTCCTTGATTGCAGAATAGTTTACTGAATTATGATTTACACATACTGTTTATTCTTTTAAGCAGAGTTGTATTAATAGAGTATGTAACCAGCTCTACAACTATCATAAAATTTAATTTTACTTTTAGCCACTAGGATGCAGCCATCTTCAAGCATTTCAACCTATAGCAGAGCTTAACATTTACTACATACTTTAGCAACTTTGATCAATGGTGGATTAACAATACTAAAAATTTCAAGCAACAAAACAAATGCTTTTATATAATTTCTTAAAAACCAACTAGATCTATCCTATAAATGTATCATAAACTTTTCGTTAGGCGCTTAACTTAAATTCTTGTTAGAGTAGACTAATTTGCAAGAAGAGTTCCATTAACAATATTGTAAGTTTGTGTAATACTGTAGCTTGCTAGCAAAAACTGATATACAAAGCCTGAGTTTTACAAGTTGACTATTATGGGATTTAAACACTTAAAGCAACTTATCCAAGACATTGGTATTCTCATACTGATTGATGTCTTAATCAGTCAGCATTTCCTGTATACCTCATCTTAATCTTTTTAACTTGAACATGACTTTTTTTGTGACTTATTACCACTACGCCATCTAATGGTATAATATACATAGGAAATCCATGTACTTTGAGCTTAATTCTTGGTATGTTAGATGACTGATGATCTTCTGCAGTTATTATAGGTCAGTCTTATTCCACACTTGCATAGTTGTATTTTGTCTTGTGTGGTTCTCCTAGTTGTCATGACCCGAGAAGATCCGTGGCGTATTTTTTGGAAGGTTTTGTTGGCATGTGAATGTTGTTTTTATCTTGGTACACTCTCTCTGTCTTTCATGCATTTCGAAATCAATGCAAACTGACCGATTCTGGTTACATACTCTTATTAACGCAAAAACTCTCGATTATAGCACAAACAATTGTCATTTGTAATTGAACCAAACGGATTCTAGATTTTGCGCGGCTCACTGTTGATTTGAGATTTGTTGTCAGTTTTGTGAGCAAAAAAAATAATAAAAAATAAAAAGTCGATTTAAAAAATATGGAAATATTTACAGAGGTGGTGGCAGTGTAATATCGGAGAAGCGGCTGCAGGCTTTCTTCCATTTGCACTGAGTACACCACATGTCCCGGTTCTCCATACCGTACACTTTGCGGCATTTGCGATGGCGAAGAGGAGATGGCTTTGGCGAACAAGTCAGCAGTCGAGTGCCAATCTTGTTTTGCTTGAGTGGAGATGTCTGAAAAATGAAAAATGTTCTTTTAGTCTATTTTGTATAGATTGTAGAGATACTGTCAAATAGCAATACAGTGCAGAATGTATGCAGTGGAGCCCCGCACCTCCCCCCCTAAAAAATTTCCCCTCAAAAGTTAAAAAAAACACATTCTTTTTCAATGAAACCCAGGTGGAAGGGATTTGATACTAGCTATCTTTTTGTAATAATTTGAAGTGTTCTGATCCTGCTTTAAAGATTTTTGAACTATTAAAACACTATGATAGTTGCAAAACTCTTATAAGGTGTAAATTTTCTAGTAAATCAACAAGTTTTGAAATAAGGTGCAGCTCTCTCTACATCGCTCTACCTGAAAATAGTATAGTGCAGCGATGTGTGACGAGCATTCCAAGCATTTGCGTACTTTACACCTTATAGGTCTGCTGAGAAGGTGACACATAGGTTACATGTTTGTTTGTGATCCTTTCAGTAAGCCTATCTTAGTATATTATATAATATCTGTCATTTTCTACAGGACTTTTTACAATTTTGTTTTGAGTGATGGAACAACGCTACACATCAGCGATGGTTCCCATAACATTACTAGTGAATGTATTATATTTTTAAAGCATGAGATCTTGTGACTGTCCGCTCAACAATGACTCGGCGCTTTGCAGAATATAGATTTATATTTTAACCTATACTCACTAAAAAAATTATTGATACGTCTCTAGATATACTACTTAATTAACTCACTAGTGGCAGCAGTATACTTGCAAACGTTTATAAATTAGCTGTATTCTGTATACAGCACAACAATTCTTGCTTCAAGCTCTTAGAAAACACAAGAGTCAGTCTTACAAGGCTTATGGCTGTATAGATTGGTATACATTGCATGGTCTACTGAAGCAGATCTGTAATCAATCACTGTAATATCACAGGGGACTTGCCACGCGGAGCATCATCAATAATTTGCCACCAAAAATTGGAAAGCACGTGTATCTTCCACGTGTCATGGGACGTGTTTCGCCATCTAGATGAGTATAGTGGAAACACAGCTTTGTGTGTGTAATGCGTTAATGCATTGTCTCGCGTGTGTTCTTAAGCACACTGAATTACTGTAGATCCTTGTCTTGTTGATGTAGTCATTTGTAAAGAGATAATGGGCTCGGAAAGTGTTTCTGTTTGGTAGAATTGTTACCTGCATATTTTATTGTACCATTTAATTCCCGGTTTAATTGTATTTTCACTGATTTATTGTATTTCCGCTTTAATTAATTATTGTAAGTCTCTGCCTTAGCTATTAGTACACTAACGCCACATTATCAGTTATAACTAATGAAACCACCACTTCCTGTATCATTCTTAACACTTTCTAGTTGTTGATTAAATCATTAACATGTATCCTGATGCCTCCTGAATTACTGAACCGATTCGACAGCCAGTTCTGGGATTAGCTGCTTGGCCCAGCATTCGCTTACAGAATAAAATATTTAGCAGTATATACCCTGGGCTGTCTTTACATCAGGACATGCCGGGCTAATTCCCATGATACCCAGCCGCAAAGGGCTTCCATTCCCGGCTACAAGAGCCTTCAGAACATATTTTATTTTGGAAATATATTTTTTTTTAAATAATAGAAAGTACTTTTAAACACCAGGTTTGCTATATAACGCAAAACTTTAAATGGTAGTTACAGGACACCTAACCAGGTTCTTGCCCAGGGCCCAAAGCCCGAAAGATTTGAAGAGAGATTGGGAACAAGAGATTAAAGTATAATACCACTGTTAATAACAGACAGACTTCATAAAAGTTATTAATAGGTATTCAAACTATTCATTCAATGGCTCTGAATTGTCTTGGCTTGCATTTAAGAACACTTTTAATTGCTTTTACTTGTTGCAAACTGTAAGTAGATACCTATTACTTGTCAACAATTGGTAAGCCAATTGCGCACACACTCAAAACAATTCTTAAAACTTGTCCTGTAGTATGAAAGTTGCTTGAGCCAGCTCTGCCCTATTACTTTGGTGGATGAGTATGTACCCAACGTTTGTCATTATGGCCACTGGAACACTATTGAACCATCTGTTTTTTGAGTGTATATCCACAAGCCCAAACAAAATGTCATTAGGAAGTTGAAAAAACTTCTATATGAACAAAGTTACAAAGTTGCTTGCCCCAACTTTATCTATACGAACATACAAAGTCTGTCCTCCAGCTTAGTAGGTACATACAAAGCTACGAAGTCATCTTTTTTGCTTCATTAATTTGTAACTTAATACGAAGTTTATTGTAACTTCCTATTAGTACAGTATGCATGGTGCAAAGTGCACTTTTGAAATGCTTGTAACATATGTAGTCCCCTGCCTCTGGGCATGATCTATCCATGAATAATAACAAACAAAAAGCCACTAACATATTTTGAAGTATCCAATCATAGCAGGATACAAAGGGACTAAATATTACAGCATTTCAAAAGTGAACCTAGCACCGGCATATGGTACTAATGACGCGTTTCTTGTGCTCGGGTGTACAAATACCTGCCAAAGTGCTACACACTTTACATTACACTTATGGAGACATTACACTTTCTTCCGGCACGGAAGAACAACACCACAACAGATTTACAACACAGAATATGTTCCGGACCTGGAGCAATCTCTGATATTCCGGGTCCTCATATGGCGGTCGCGCCATGTCCATGTGGCTCAAAGTTGGCGGGGAAGAAGTGTGCAATCCTTCGAAGCAATCGGTCACCGCCTCCACACTCACTTCTACCTCGGTGTAGTAAAACTCTTCCTCGTGGTCAGAATCTTCTCCTCCGTCAGAGCCGCTTCTCCTGGCAGACAAAAGAGATAACCAAATTACAATTCGATTTTCGCATGCATGAGCGAGCGGCATTGCATATTGCATATACATACCCGAGATGAAGACAGCGGACGTGTTTTTCAATGAGATCGCAGGTACTGGCCAGCATTTTGCAACCTGGCCACGTGCACTGAAATGCAGTTCTGGTTGAATTCTGTGAGAAAGAGAAGAAAATAAAGGAGATGTGGTTATTGCGGTGCGAATTCGATGTTTCTGCAAGAAGTTGGTTTTGTGAGGGCTTTTAAGGAAATTAAGTTATGGTTGTTGCTTTGAAAGCTGAAGTTTAATTAATTCGATTATTTTAAGTGAAAACTGAAAAGCATCTGTAAAGATATTTGCAGTTGTGAATTTATTTATTTTGTAACCATTTTTGAGAGTCAGGTATAATGCCAGAAGTTCTATTGGGATTGTTAAAATTCTTAATCGCCACCACAGAGTTTTCGTTAAGCAGTAAGTATAGGTTAGTACACTATTTTGAGTGGCAGGGCAATATACAAGCAACAATGATGAGTTGCGCGGCAACAACGAGTCATTGTGCTGTATTGCGGTTCCTAATAACACAAATAATTTCTTTTCGGATCTTATTTTGCTCTGACCTAACCGCAATGCTCTACAGTGGAACCCTGATATAGCGTCACTCAAGGGACCTAGACAAAAGTAACTTGATAAGCCAGTTGATGTTATAACCGAGTAAATTACCATGGAAAGGTGACTGGGGGCCTGAATATAAGTGATGCTATATCTGGTTTGACATTATATTCAAGGCCGTTATATCTGAATTCTACTGTATTATTCTGCTTTAAGTAACAAAACTCTGACTCTGGGGCACCTTCACGGCTCCTGACCTAACCTGATTTTTTTTTCTAAGTGAAGTTGATCCATTATCTAGCCAAACTCGATTTTTCAATGTTTTAATTCAATTTACAAATGACGATTAATAGGTGTATTGTGAGACAAAGTTTAGTTATATGTGTTAGGGTCTTATTTGCTCAGTCATCAATTCATTTTTGAAATGAGAAATTTTATTACATTCTTTTATCAATAGATGGTGTTGCTGAATAAGGGCTAAATCACTTTTATTGCCCAACTGGGCTTAGCTTGCTCAGTTTATTTTTCATTATCAAAAGTAATTAGGCATTTAACTGCTGATGCATTTCCAAAAGAAAAAAAAATTCAGAGAATTGAATTCAGTACTTCTTGGTAAAAGTAATATAATTAGAGTAAAACATCTAAACATCTAAACCACAGATTCTAAACATCTAAATCACAGATTTTTTTTTATGAACATTTCACAGTATCTTAGACTACACAAACACTCAAGAATTGAGTGTACTATGCACTATCATTACTATAGGCTGCAATTTCCTTCAAATTCAACTCCAGCTATAGCTATCAAGTTGATTATTTTATTATCTCTTGCTCCAAAGACTCTGGAAGTCTTCAATATATTACAGGCAATAAACAGAATACTGTTCCTCAGTCAACCTAAAAGAATGCCATTTCACATTTTTCCTGGCCCATAAAAATGCTACCAACCTTGGCACCATGTACAATAACAGTAGAAAGACTCACCCACTAAACTATTTGAATCTACAACAATTAACTGGATTACCAGAAGACGTTTATTTACTTCTGTTATCAGCAATAAATAGTAATTAAACTAAATAATAAACATACTGAAATGAAATAACTAGCAATTTTTATTTACCACATACTTTTAATTCAACTTAGGCCTACTTTATGCCTTTCTACATTAATTATTCCATTCTGCATTTTTCCATCTACCCATCAAATATTATTGTTTTTAAATTACAGCATTACCTAATCCACCAATCAGAACACTGCAAAAACCACTTTAAAGATCAAATAAATAAACCATTAAAGTGCAAAAACAAATCATTCCAACTTTTGCTTATACCTCAATAAATTCATCCTTTTTAAACTCACTTCATTTAAATGCCATCTGGAAACTTTCCACCACTTTTTAATTGAGCATTCCAATATTGCTTAAACCAGCTTTTCCTTTAAAAGCTTCTCTCCTTTCTCAGTATTATTTTGCAATGTGTACAATGTGTTTTGTTTATGTTAACAGGCATCACATGATAAGTTCACTGGCAATGACCTATACCAATATACAAAAGCAAGGGACTGTACTTGGCCTACTGCCAATCATAATCTTGTTAGTCAAGCACAAGTTGCACACACACACACACCACTAAATGCACAAGTGGATCTCCTCTTAATTCCAGTACAAATAAAAATTTGCCAATACAAACTACAGAAAGACGCTATAATCTTTTGTCAAGGTTATCTTTCTGATTAATGGGTGAGCAAACTCTGCCTGCAGATAAAATGATTTTTATGGTATATAAAAATGTGATCCAAAGCAATAAAGTAAATTAATGTTTTTATTGGTAAAGTACTTTTATATAATCCTAATTTTTTTTATGTTTGGAGGTTACTTAAAACTTAATTTATAGCAGATTATCATCAAGTTATGCCATTGTTCCCATGTTTTGTTTACAGAAAAAGCATTCTGTCAACTGGAACTAAGGCCACAGAAATTTTCTTCATGGAAGTTATAAATCATGTCTTCAATGCCTCATGCCTATAGTAAATCAAGGAATTTATGTTAAGTTCAATCAAAGTAAGACAGCGGAGGGATTTAATGGGTGTTGACCTTAAAAAGCCTAAGTAGCTTTAAAAATAAAGCTGGGGCTTATTTAGAGAACAATAAGTTACTCTGAACTATCAGTTTGCACACCTGTCTCTGAACCTGAACTCTAAATTTGTTAAAGTGATTATTTGCATTAACCTGAAAATAGTCTAGTGTATTGTAGAGTTTTCACGTTTACGCCAAGTGACAAATAGTAGAACTAACTTTCTGGCAAATTGTACTGGTGATGAAATTCTGGTGCCCATTTTGTGCAACCTGAAACACTATGAAATGCAGCCTTGGCTAGTTATTGCTCTAAAAGCACTTTTAGATCCCTTTCCCCTTTGAGTCCCTGGACCATAAAAATCCATTTTGTCAGCCAACCTAATCAGATACAGATAGCTTACTTCTCTAAGCAGCTGAGTGAATTTTTTCACTATCTATATTA
>JAQGBF010000154.1:0-11363 GCA_034698245.1 Schendyla nemorensis | reverse complement strand
AAAATCTGTGCAGAGAAGCTTGATCATCTCTAGTGTCGTCTACTTTACTGAGAAAATTTATTGGTAAATTTAGTTGCCGCACTGTTCAGGTTAACCAATACAACAACAAAGTTTAACGTCGCGGGTGACAACTGGGGTCATAAGTGACAACACAAAGTTCTTAAATCACAACATTCCAATACTAACGACTTAGACCAACATAGCTATGCCACTTTTTCATTTTTCAGAACACAGAAAAATGTGACCGACACTATGGCCAGGTTTGAACCCGCATCTCTCGGATTCAGAGGCAAGTGGCCAACCAACTGAACCACCAATGTCGGCTAACCAAGACAAAAAAAATTACCTTTATCTGTGCCTTGAGCTCAGGAAAAACCATCATAAGCAAAGGTATAATATACAGAGCATTTGGTTTCTCTAACAGCCAATAGTGGTGCAGGCAGAAATTTTTACAACGGAATAAATTAACCAAATTATTCTGCAGCGTCTACACAAATTTCTAACGCACATTAGTTTCCTAGGTATGCCCCAAGTAATTTTCTAGAACCTGGTCAAAAGTGCTAAGCTTTTAGAGAAGAGTGGCAACTAACTCATATTAAACAACAGCTAACTCGTATAGGTAGTAGTATCATATAGGTATATTTTTATGTTTTCAAATACTTCACACTGCATTCAATATGTTGCCTAACTACTAAATACTGTATAAGCAGTTCTTCCATTCCCAGAAAAAGAAATTGGAAGCAAATACTTACCCGTCTAGCTTTACTTTGATATTTGAGTGCTTTTTTAGTGTCTTCAGTGGCTGTTTTCACGTAGTCGGCTGCATGTTCGACGTTATATTCGATTCGGTCGATCATTTCACCCTATTTCGAATTATTGCTTTGTAATACAGTATTCAAAATTAACTTAAAAACACGATATTTATGAAAAAAAACTACGATACTGATATAAATATAGGCGATGTGCCACACCAATTACTGCCTCCTTAAACCCTAAGGTATAAGAAAATCTGTATGCATGCTTGCATTTCTTTTAGGAAATGCAAAAAAAATGTTGAGTTTTTGCTGTTCTTTTAAACCTACCTGGCTCTCAACGAGCATTGCCATGTCCATAAACATTTCGTGGAGTTCCCTAATGCTGGTTTCCAACTTAATAATATCAGCATGCCTAGCTTCGATATCAGCCAGTGTTTGCTTGGCTGCTTGAGTATCCATTTCAATCTATAACACAAAATAAAAGGTAATGAATAATGTATTATTGACTATCAACAATATGTTAATTTATTCAATAAACAGTTTCTATAAAATACTTACACCCTGCGTAAATATAGCTGGATTTCCAGATTCTAACATCTCTTCCAATTCTTCATTCGTAGTAGTTTTTCCAGCTATTTTATTTAGAAAAGAAAATCATTTTAATGAACTTTAAGGCTAACTTGTTGAACTTCCATATATTTTTTCTTAAAATGCAACAGTTATATTCAACAGTTAGGATATTGTACAAAAAATTATGTCTGGCGGACTGCCAATTGGCATCGCCGTACCAATAAGAGGGTTAACGTGCGTAGTACAACCTTCCAAATCGAGAGATCAATAACTCCAGTTACTTTTAAAGGAAATCCAGCGTTTAAGGTTCGTGTTTCCCGACCCCTAGTTTCCCATGCAACGTAATTTAATTACATACAAATCATACAACACCAGCAACACATTACCAGAATTGGAAATTATTATGTGCAGATCTTCACAAAGTAGGTAAATTATTCAATTTAAAGCTGAACTTCCATAAGTAAATAACATTACATTCATCACCATACCAAGTAAAGTAATAATACTTACTAATTTCCAGTTGGCGCTGAATACGACCTTTGCATCTTTCTCTGTAATCTGTCTGCGTCCTATTGTATTCTGTCATGACTTCGACAAACTTTCTAGTCAAAGTTAAATGCTACAAATTTTAAATAATGCAAATTAATATTTCCCGCATTGACTTTTTAAAGTATAACAAAGTTACGAACTTTATATACACACACCACACACACATACAACAACTACAAACTTGTGTTTTGCGTATCCGCAACTCGGCTGACACGTTTGTATGCTCTTCTTGTTCAATACTTTGCTCTATCACTAATAAATGAGGATAAAATTTCTGTAATACTTCGCTACTACATTACCAGCATATGCCGCTTACCCTTTAATTTAGCTCTCACTTTATTAGCCCTCTTTTTTATATCGGCCATTAAGTCTTCCAGCTCCTGTTTTGTCTCTGCAAAAACAACAACAATCCACGTTAAATAGACTTGTAATTAAAGGAGCGCAGTTAACTAATCCTACTTTCATCGCTTTGCGGCGCAGACAGAATGGAACTGTGTTTTTTCTTCACCTGATCAACATTGTTTTCTATCGTGTCCACATTTTCTCGTATTTCCTCCACCTTAAATGAGCAAAAGTATATAGTACAAACTTTAAATTTGCTAGTCTTGACTGATACTGATAGATCTTGGAGCGCTAATAAATATGTTTTCTTTTATAATCGAGTGTTATGAAAGCAGCAGTATCGAAGATAATTTTATCCTAAGTGCCAATGCAAATTTCTATAAATCTATCATGTATTTCGTATACCATTATGAAAAAATAAAAAAACTTAAAAAATAACAAATGAAGAAAATTCCTGCATTTTCTTAACAAATAAAAACCAAAAAATGTAGGAAAACTTTTGCATGACTTTGGGTAATGGTTATTTATTCAAAATTCAAGTTCTGTTTGTCATTTTTTTTGCCTATGATTTAGCAGCAACTTAACTTCCATCTTAAAACATACAAAAGCTTTCAGAAGGTTGAAAGATTAATTCTTAAGCCTTTTACAGAATGTCTGATTTATAGGCAGAGTTTTAAAAACTAAATTACAGCTCGGCATATATGGCTTTAAAACTGATACAGTATAAATAAAATATAAAACAGCAAAATCTCTTCAAAACAGAGACTTTCTATTAATTGGATTTCCCAGTACCCATCAAGGTAATAAATTCCCCCTTCCCATTTCCCTGAACTGAATACGAATTTGATGTTTTTCACTTGCACAAATCACTTGAGCCTTTTAACTCAGCCTATTTGCTTGACCTCGCCTCAGAGGACTCCACACCTACCCATTTCCACATCTAACCCACCCCCACAATGGCAAATCAATACCTAAACGTCATACCGCATTAATGAAGTCTGCCCTTATTCGTGGCTCCCCAATAAACAAACTGTAAACAACTTTTTTCTTCTCCTCCTCCTAACATTAAACTTATCATTTTTATTTTCCCCTCTGGCTTATTTTTCTACCAGCTGAAGGAAAAGATGGTTTTTCTTAGATCTCTATAGGTACTATTTTATACTGGATAGAAGATTTTACGACCTTGCTTTGGCAATAAACATTAGTGGTTTTAAGACCCATATCAGGTCATATAAAAATAATATGTGAAATCGCGTTAGTTAATACTTGGCAATGAGATTATGTGATGGAAAATATTCGATTGGTGCTAAGCAGTAAATTAGAATATTCTAATTTCTGGGGGTAATTAATTATTTAAGAATATGATTTTTAATTATAAGAGGATTAGCGTAGGTTTAGTAGTTCTATAACTTAAAACAGCCTGTTAGAAAATGAGGCAAAGGATTGTTTGTTAAATTAAATATTTATAGCCTTACACTATAAGAGTTAAAAGTCGTTTATGGGCCAACTCTGTTTAACATGAAAGTCATAAGGCTTTGAAAAGATTTTACAGTAGCTCACTGCAAATTGGATAATACAAACTTATTGCAGATATTTATTATAATTTATATTATCTTTAACAAGCTAATCGACATAATTACAATTCTGCTATAAAAACCGTCATTTCATTATTCAAATGATCAATCAAAACAATTAAAAATTATTTCACTTCAACAACACACACCTTGAATTTTAAATGCCACGGGTCAACCACCAAATCCCGAGAAATCTCAAAAAAGAAAAAA
The DNA here is from genome assembly GCA_034698245.1 of Schendyla nemorensis. Classification (NCBI taxonomy): domain Eukaryota; kingdom Metazoa; phylum Arthropoda; class Chilopoda; order Geophilomorpha; family Schendylidae; genus Schendyla; species Schendyla nemorensis. Next base: position 7,363 of record JAQGBF010000154.1, on the reverse strand, counting down.
TCCCATCCTCCCCGCAAAAACACTTAACCTTAAAAAATGCCATATATAACACACACTTATCCGAATCATCCATAAAAAGAAAAACCAATCACCATGCTGGGAAAGGGTGTGCAAAAAATGTCAAACTAACCTCAGCAAAGAACTCATCCATGAAGCCATCTCGGGATTCCACGGTGACTGCCACCTCATCTTGGCTTTCATCGTCATCGCTTTGTGCCTGAATAAAAAAATCCATTCAAAAACCTTCATCCAAAAAACACAAGAAACCACCATTCCCCAAAAAACATACATTAAAAAAATAAACTAACTCCCATTAAACCGCTATTCCCGCGCATTCTCTCTTTAAATAATTTATGACAGATAGGCCTACGCCACCTTTCTTTATCAAAATCCAATTTCCCCCCTCGGATAAACGCCATCCACACGTTCATCTATTAATCACCGCTAAGCCCATCAACCCTTTTTTAATTACTTTTAAACCCAAAAGGTTTTAATACACGCGTCGCGCAGGGAAGCCAACAATCGAGATTCAAGGGGGTCAATTTGCAATGCACTAACAACCGCTTTCGCCCATTACAGCAACGTGCAATTTGGACCTCAAAATGTCTATTGTTAATGCAAACCCATTCATTTTCCGCACTTGAAAAAGCCAAGCACGATTAGAAGCGGTCGATATTCGCCGCTAAAGCTAGCGACAAAAAGCGAGCCAAGTCAAGACAAGCGGGCGTGTTCCCGACCTTAACGAGCGGACATGGGAAAATTTGTCGGAATTGACTTGGCTCTCTCTTTTTTTTAATTGGGAATATTTTCCACTCACCGCTTTGAGGGCTACCAATCTGTCTTTGGTCATTCTCCGCTGGTTTAAACGGTGTTAATCCTAGTTTCGTTATTTTTATTCCCTTTTTCTTAGTGTTTCGTTGGGAGGGGTTCAAAATTGGCCAGGGTCGAGTCCCAACATTTTTCCGCTCTCAGCCTCGCACTTGTACGCATGTACCATTGCCAACGACACCGGCATTACGACGGTGACGTCAGAGAATCTCATCACCGCCCCCTTAGAACAAAAATTGATTAATTGCATGCTTCTTAACATTGGCATCTGTTTAAAGAGAAATAAGATTTTGAGAGAAGGTATTTTTTTGTGGCGGAAGGATTTGCCTGACATTGATTTTTGCGGCAAAGTGGTTATGGGCAAGTGCGAAATAAAATGGAGGGTGGGAATCACCATGGAAACCCACGATACTCTTGTTTTGTCCTCCCCTAATGGCAGATGTGGAGGTAAATGTTATGTATATTTTATGTATAAAGTGTTTTATTTCGTGTTTTTATTAAATAAAAATAAAATGCATTGGATTGTTCAAAAATATTTTCATAAATCTGAAATTTTAATAATTATATATTTTATAATTAAATGGATATTATATCTTTCTATGTTTTTTTTAATTTCACAATTGATTGACAAGCACATAAATACACAATATCAAAGAGATGAAAGATAGCGGTTTCCAAAATAATCTTCGTTTATACTTTGTACAACATTGGAAGGGAGATTTGCACAGTAGCACCAACTCACATTGATAAATCACCTGCCCTTCCCACTTTTTTTAAAATTGTAGTTATGTTATTAAGCGTAACCAAAAACTTGGTTATTCACTGCTGGTATTATGCGTCTATATCCTTTATATTTTCTTTTGCTGCCAAAAGTCTAACCCGAGTACAATTTTAGAGAGCATTTTGTCATGAAAATAGTTTTACAAATTTTCAATCGATTTTATACAAAATTACTTAGTTCTTAAAAACCGAGACTCTTAAATGCCTCAATTCTGAAATGCATTTTACAATTTTATATCCTAACAGTAGGAACAGCTTGCTGACAATTTTGTCCTTTCGTTGTTGATATGATTGTCAATTAAGTTCCCCATTCACCAAAAATATTTCGTAAAACTATATGGATTGGTGCCGCAGTCAAAGTGAGATCGCATAATACCTTAAATGAACGTTTTCCTGTTAAACAGCAGAGAAATAGCTATTAAAGCAGCATTTCACGTAAGAAAGAAATTGTGACAAAAAAAAAATAATTACATAAATTTCACAGACCAAATGGGATAAATCCATACTGTACGAAAATATGTTCAGGAGAAAAAACAAAAAGGCACACTCCGTCTGATATGTTACAGAATTCAAATAAAATACACTTTGCGGTGTCGCTTGCGATTCACAAACTACTTCTGAGCTTTTGAGTACAAGTTATTTCCACTGAACTCATTTTCATCCTTCTGACAACAGAACTTATGCAAACGCTCAATTATCTTTTTATCCTAGTTGTGAATTCGTGTGGCTTAAGTATTCAGCTTTTGCATAATTTCTGTAATTAAACAAAAACGTCCATTTTAGCATAGCATAATCAAATTGACCCAATTACATTTAAAGACAATACAGTTTCTGGTAAAATTAGAGGAAACTACATGTAAATGCAAAACTGGTTGTCTATTAAACACAGAACATTCTTCCAAACGTTTCCCCAAAAAACAAACAACGAAACTCGTCACAAACACCTCACATTTGACACCGTCTGATAAGCGTTTTGTAAACATGATTATCGAGAATTAAGTCACTTCAATTTTACTGACAATTACGTTTGCCTAACTCCCTGTACAAATTTACAACCATTTAGCAATTATTAAAGGAATTTAAAACTTCCTACAGTTTTTCTTTACTTATTAAAGAATTTAACTAAACAATCACTACAATAAGAAAACACAAATCAGTCTTAATTTTTAAAATCTCTACATTAATGAAAAGCTGTTGATTTATTGAATGATGAAAAAGCAATAATTGCAGATTAACGAACTGCACATTTGTCCTCAAATAAGTAACAGCAGAAATGGAAAATTACATCATCAGCAATTATTAGCAACGATTAGCGTAAACGCAGATTAGGTAAGGCCAGTTAGATGAAGGTGCTGTTCTTGTCTAAGGACAACTGTAAACATTGAGGTTGGTTATTGCTTCGAATAAACAAACAGAAATAAATAACCCCTACGTGAATGAACAAAACTAAGTGGTATTCTGGAGGATCACAGTAGTTGTCATAATAACTTAGATTGGTATAAGGAGGTCGAACAGAATAAATAAACGTTGACAAATCTTATGATACAAATAAAAAGTGAAGTAAAATGAGGTTACATACGATGTGGAACGCATTGGAAAATATTCCATTTTATCCAGGGATGATTGCTTGAAGCATTTTTACTACTAGTCCAACTTTTAAAAAACATAAGCTTAGCAAAGTAGTATGTACACATTGTTTCGATTTCACAAGAATGGCCAGAGCGCAGAAAAATATTTAGAACTAAAACAATTAAAAAAAGGTTTGAATTAAAACTAAAGCTTGTCAAGTATTAGTATGTTTGCGCAAATCGCTTATGACACACCTCATTAACTTATCAACCTATTTCCCATTTCAATATGGAAGTTATAATGACCTGCACAAACTTCCTACATGGAAGCGTATGCAGTCAAACGTAATGGCACCTATAGCACCTATCTAGAAGCTTATCTCAAATTTTAGCTAATAAAGACAAGGACTAATATAATTCCATAAGAGTGACTTGCACACACACACACACACACACACACACACACTACAAATATTAAAGTAACTTACATTCATTTCCTGATCAAACAAGACTGGCAACCGTAGCAATTAAAATCACTATCAAGATGGCAACGCAGATCATTATAAGTATCTTTTTCTGGAAAATGGATAAAAAGAATAAATTATAATCCCCATTAAAAACCAAAACCTGTTACCTCACCTTGAAGATGCAAAATATATTTTTCATTATAATACTATTAATCTTTAAAAATTAAAATGCAAAATTGGTAATAATCTTACTTTATTACAGTGCACTGCACCACAGAATAAAAGTGGGGAACTAATCTATCAGGTTCTTTCAGTTTTCCCTGCTTGCTAACACTTTTTAACATTGTGTAAATTACATGATTTGTGTTTTGACCTTAAGTAAATTATTTACATTTGCTTTTACACTATTATACAGAAATAAGAAAAAAAATACTTGAGTATCAATAAAAAATAATAGATTATTTGTGCATTGGAACCTTTTTGTAGTTTTTAACATAATTCGCAAGTGCCGTACAATACAAACGAAGCAAGTTCCATAAACTCTGAACAGAATGAAACCACAATTAAGTGCAGTTCGCTTTCAAGCCAGCTGGCATTGAGTCTTTTAATCTGCAAAACTCAGCATATCCAGCCTTGTTCCTCCTTTTCCTTCCCCTATTGTTGTATATAAGTTTGGTAAGGCGGCTTCCTATCAGACGCTCAGACCAATGATTAAGCCTAAAATTCCCAATAATACGATAACCACAATAATAATAATTATCCGTTTCTGTCAAAAGAGAGAAAAATAAAACAAATAAATATAAATAAATATAAAGTATTAATGGATTAAAAAAAATAAAGTTCAATTACAACGTTTTGATAATACAGAATATTATATAAAAGGAAAAATTATCTCCAGCCAGCAAAAACAACTCAGCAAATAATCTGATAACATGCCAGATTCTGAAATGATTACATTTTTGTAGCACCTTTAATTTCAGATATGAAGTGCGATAAATTAAATTCTCCAATACAAACTACAGTTAATACGGTAATAACATTTCAATTCCATTCGTGGCTGATAACGGACCATATGATGGAATTGAAAACGTTATCGTAATCAATTAGAGACTAAAGAATCCAAAAATAAATTATATTGAGTGAGACTATAATATAAATCAAAACGTTGCAGTCAGAAACAGAACAAAACAAAACAAAATTCATAAAAATAAACGCAGTGCCAATTAATAAATTAAACCAATTTGTGCAAGCCTGTCCTTTCACCAGCTTATACAAGAACCCTTTGCGCACCAAGCATGCAAAATAACACGTACATATCCCGTAAATTGCAAAGTTAACATGTAAAGCAACCGCGAGACCCAAATCCAATGCCTCAACTTAACAGAATACCATAGGTATCGCGCAAGTCCATCGTCGTTTATTTTTATGATGAAGAATGACTTGGAGCTAGACCAAAGCCTAACGACAGGGCTATCACTGCTATTACCAGCGACACACAAATGATTATCATCACTAATTTCTGTTAAGAGAAGATTTAAACGCAGTTCATTACCATTCTGTTATTCTTAACGTAGTGAAATGAAATTAGTAAAATAGCAAGTTTTAATGAAACCGCGTAATATTTCACGACTTACCCGGCGAGCTTTGCTTTGGTACTTGACAGCTTTTTTCGTGTCTTGCTTGGCGGATTCAACGTAGTCCACAGCATGGATCACGTGATACTCAATTTGATCAATCATTTCACCCTAAACAAACACATTAACTTGTCAAAACGCGTAGAAGAAAAAAAAAAGAAACCTCCCGGAGTTGACAAGTAATTAGTTTATCATTAAAATAAAAAATAAATGGCTATTTCATTACTTGATTTTCCACAAGCATAGCCATGTCCTTGAACATGTCATGCAATTCTCGAATACTTTTTTCGAGTTTCATGATGTCCGCGTGCCGAGCTTCAATGTCAGCAAGGGTTTGTTTTGCTTGTTGAGTCTCCATGATAATCTATCAAATGAATTCCAGAATTTAATTAAATAATTACTGCAATTACGATTAACTGTCTAAAATTTACCCCTTGAGTGAAGACAGCTGGATTGCCGCTTTCAAGCATATCTTCGAGCTCTTCGCTCGTAGTGGTTCGACCAGCTAAATATATAAATTGTTTATTTATTTTATAAATTCTAAATATAGATAAATCTTCTAGCAATATATCATACTGATTTCGAGGTGTCGTTGGATTCTTCCTTTACATCGTTCTCTATAATCGGTTTGTGTTCGATTGTACTCAGTCATAACCTCAACAAATTTTCGTGATAGTGTGGAATGCTAAAATAAAAATAAAAATATTTTTTGAAATATAAATTGGTGAATGGGTTTTTTAATTATATTTTAATACATACCTGAGATTTTCGTATCCGTAAATCAGCTGACGATTTATTGGTGTGTTCTTCGTGTTCGATAGTTTGTTCAATTACTGGCAAAATAACAATCAGCATTAATATTACAAATCACAAATCAATACTCTACTTTTTATTATACCTTTTAACTTTGCCCTAACTCTATTCGCAGACTTCTTAATGTCAGACATAAGGTCCTCCAACTCCTGCTTGACTCCTGAACATTACCAAAACAAAACAAATGAAATTTCACAAAAACAATACCATCCCTTTCATATCCAGCTTACTTTCATCGGTCTGCGGGGCCGACAAAATGGCACTGTGTTTCTTTTTAACTTCATTGACATTCGCCTGTATTTTATCTAAATTGTCCCGAATATCTTCAACCTAAAACATAAAAATAAAAAAATAAGCATTTACTGTAATCGTCACAACTGACATCTGCTCTTTTATATCCATCGTTCCTCCTACTCGTACAGTTAGTTCTCCGATAACGTAAATATCATCCCCATGGAAACAACAAAACGTAGTTTAAAAAAAAGTACCTCTCGATCACTCCCAATTTCTCACACAATATCTCACTGTAATCACCTTAACCAAACAAGAAAAAAAAACCTATACACTACACTTATCAACCCAATTACACGATAACAAATTACCCCAATTTAGCATCCTGGTATTCATTTAATTCCACTGGGGAAAAAAAGGGACCTGGCACTTCTCAATTTAACAGCGGCAAATCAAGAAATCAATGTCAATAAGATTTGTTGATTTAATCAGATTATCTGAAGAAATGATTTTTTCTTTGGTTTTATACTGATTTAACCTGGTTTCTATTGATTTATCATTTATATGATTTTATACAGTTACATTTGTAAGTAAGGAACCATTATTTGAAAACAGTCACTATTTTAAAAATCCAATACCTAAACAGAAAATACTCGTCAGGTGTATGTTTACGGACACACTGCTGATAAGAAATTTGTTTTAGATATGCATCAATATTAATCATTAAAACAAAATATATATACATACATATGTCATTTCAGACGAACTAAAACAAATGCAGCCAATTTCCACAATTCAGAAATATTTTAAAAATAAATTTCTAGCCACAGTCACTACTTTCAAATACAGTAAGGGGAAATTATTCAGGATCTTCTGAGCAATTTGCTGAGCAATAGCTAATTACGCTACATAATCTCCTAACAAACCCAAAAAATCCAGTAAACTTTTTTGCCAAACCATCTCGAATGACGAGAAAAATTTCCCTACGTTTTATAAGAAGGGAAATTTCTTTACGCTTACACGAAGAGAAATTTCCCCGGAT